>JBAJNP010000620.1:0-85832 GCA_036877545.1 Yasuhikotakia modesta | reverse complement strand
TGTGTGTGCGCGTCCATGCATGTGCGTGCATGTATGTGCGTGTGTATGTGTGCATGTGTGTGTGTGCGTGTGTGTGTTCCTCAGGCATGAGTGAACCAGACTACAATCTCTATCCCAGCCCTGAGATGCAGCTGGATTGGTTACACACTTACCTGCAGGCGTACAAACACTTCACTAAGAAGGGTGAAGATGTTAGCCAGGGGGAACTTGAGACTCTCTATGTGCAGGTCAACAAATTTGCTCTGGTTAGTAAAACACAGCCAGAGAATCGCATTGTACAACGGATGAAACTCAATTATAACTATGTAGCTGTAAGAATATTTTGTGATGTTAAAAGTTACCCGTGTTCTTTTGTTTGACAGGCCTCACATTTCTTTTGGGGTTTCTGGGCCCTGATTCAAGCCAAGTACTCCACCATCGACTTTGACTTTCTCGGGTAAGCGGCCCACCCAACACACAAACCTGCCCAGTGCCCACCCAACACACAAACCTGCCCAGTGCCCACCCAACACACAAACCTTCCCAGTGCCCACCCAAGACAACAAACCTTCCCACCCAACACAACAAACCGGCCCACCAAACACGACAAACCTGCCCACCCAACACAACAAACCGGCCCACCCAAGACAACAAACCGGCCCACCCAACACAACATACCGGCCCACCCAGCACAACAACATTTCACCCTGTGATGAGGAAGGAACTATTTACACACACATAAAGATCATTATTGTGTTAAACTCAAGCTGTGTTAGCAGATACAGCAGAGGTGAGTTGGTGGGTACTAACTAGTAGGTGTTGGAAATCAGATTAGATTAATGTAACTAATAAAACTAACTGGCCAGTGTTGGAAGATAAGAGAAAAAATGTTACTTTTTCTTGCAATATCTGCAATAATTTATACCAATGGTGACAAAGTGCTAATATAGTAATATATTGCTAATATATTGTAAAGTGCTAATATAGAGCAAAACCAATATGGGAAAAAAATTATAATTTTGGATACATTGAAACTTGCGCTATTGGAGTTCACAAAATGTCAGGAAACGCTTCGATTATGCTCAATACAGCTTTGTTTTGTTCATGCAGAATTTTTTTACCTTTGTTCTTTTTATGCATATTATATTGTAAACGTCAGTTTACTGTTTGGCCAGTTTAGTTCACAAATGACTCATTGACCAGAAATGGCATCAGACCAAAATGAAAGTCGCACCATGGGCAAGACAGAGCACACAACATCCAACATAATGCTTCTGTCTCTGGGGTTCGCAGAAGCTCCAAAAACACATTGTCTCTGCACTTTAAAAATACATTAGATCTGTATGCAGGGAATGAATGACTCTGTTAGAGGTAATGATATCATTTGCAGCTCATGAAAAGGTGTGGGTTGTTATTCTGTATAGTGTTTGTTTTCAAGAGATGAAAAGAAGAAACACAGTCATGCCACCCACCTAACATAGGACTCGCTTAATTCCAAATGAAACAGGAAATTGGGGCGGGGCATAGTGTGTGGTGGGTGGGACACTTCAGACTCTAGAGAGCGTTTGATTGGTCAGATGCTGAACTGCAGAATGTGATGGTTAATACTGCATAACGTGGTTAATCCTCATTGGTGGAGACTTGTTAGTTTTTCACATATTTTATATATGCAAATTTTGTCAATGTTTTAAAGCACGCTAGTTTACAGAGCTAACATTTATACCAAAAGCTCAAAACTTTACACATCGTGGGGACTTTAGAAGTTGATTTTTTGGAGGGGGTGAACCAAAGTTATGTCATCTGTAGGCTGTGGATATTTCGGTAGACATCGTGGTTCTCTCTGTTAAAACTGCCTTAACTAATATATTCTGTAAACTTCCTACATTGCTTGTTTCCAAGCAACAGGTCAGGCTGCCCCTTTCAATAACAAATCACCAGCCACGCAGACACTCTCATAAACGCTCCACACACAGCCTGGATGCATTTAGATAAGCTATTTAATTACTGTCTTTTTTTGATAAGATAAGCTATTTCATTTAAATCAGATCCCTCTTTTGTCCCTTAATGAATATTATTTATCATTCTGAATGTAATATTTCAGTTTTAACCCTTTCGCTCTCTTTTGACCCATGTCTGCAGGTACGCAGTGCTGCGTTTCAATCAGTACTTCAAAACCAAACCTGCAGTTATGGCCCTGGGGATCCCAAAATGAGAAGCAGCCATGGTTCGGTATCTCCTGACCCCATCGTTGATTCTTTGACGTGAGATCAGAGTCCTTCTCAGCCGGTGGAGGGTAGGATGAACAGCAGGGGTGAGATCTGCTGTATATCTGCCAGATACACAAACGCTTTATTTTTTTCCCAACCACTTGACGCACCTTCTCAGACTCCACTTCTAGTTTCCTTTAAAACATGTGTTTGTATGTTACGCTACAGTTTATTTATGAATAGTTCTTCTTCAGACCGGTTCGTTCCTAGAGCTAAGATCTCTTTAGTACTTCACGCTCACATTTTAAATCAGTTTAAAAAGCTTTTCCGAGTGATTTTTGCAGTGAAGGGGACGTATCACAGCGATTATACACAATATTCATTCTGTTCCGCCTTGGTATCGCAACGCTTTTGTCAAACTGATGTGGCTTACTATCTATTATTGTAACCTCAAATGCTCGAAGACCCAAAAATCTGCTTTCAGGTTCATTTCAGGACACGTGTTCCCGAATCTGGGATGCTAACGTAATTGTTTTCAGTTACAAGTGCTAGACGGTTACTGAGTTCAGAGTCCTGCTCTGATCCACACTTTTTCACACTCCGGTGCCCTTTAGGTCACTTTGGACTCATCGCCTCGGATAATGCCAAGTAACCAAGTAACCGCTGATGTAAATCTGACTTCGTTTTAGACATTCCCAAGAAGTCAGGAGCACGAGACCCCTGGCGTCTCCGGGACCACGTTTCCACCTCTTTAGCTTTTATGGGCTGTGAGAAGGTTGTTGAATTTTCCACTCGTCACAGCCTGTGGAATATTACCACCTGCCTCTCCAGCCCCTCCCCTTCCCAAATCTGCTCGCGTCACCTGGCAGAGACCAGACTGAGATTAGAAACCTGTTCAATAATCATTCCTAATGCTAAACGTCAAATGCTTTTTATAACCCCAAAAAATATTAATCGCAGACTAGAATTTAATTTTCATCTTGCTGGAGAGGGTCCAACGACAGGTTAGGGAGTGTTTGAAACGGGTTTTTCCTCTTTTAAAACCTGACTGAATTTAACATAAAATTGCACCTTGTTTCAATATATTCAAAACATTCTCATTCCTAACAGACAGGATATGGTTTTTATTTTGGTTTATTACTTGTTGTAGCTTTTTGAGCGACACATTCCCATAGAAACACAAGCCCCAAAACAGCACAAGGTCATTTTTTTTTAAACCAAAGACCACACAAGATATTACCGCCTCATCAGTTACTCTGGACGTTTGTACATTTAAAGATCCATACTTATAAATCTCACAAAACCTTTTTAAGAATATGTTCAACTCCTCACACTGTTTCTGCTTATATAGTTCTCCAGACAGGGGCATGACTATAGTCAGTTTCTTCTGTTTGGAGTCAGTGTTCGTACAACTGGAATGCAAATGGCAACTTTCTCAACTCAAGTGTCCTTTCACCAGCCGACCACATCAGTTTCTGATCTGTTAGTCCTTCAGTTTATTCAGAACGTCTCAGAAGCGAGTCTGATGTCACAGTGAGTTTGTGAGGCGTGTTTGGCTCTGTGTCAGATGCAGGTTAATAATGAAACACTTTAAGCCGCAGGCGACCATTGAAACCACACGGCCCCTCAACAAACCCATGAATTATTCTGTAGCTGATGTTTCTGTAATGAGTTTAAACTGCCTGATGGCTTAGTACCGATAAAGTTTGTTTCCACATCCAAAATCAATTGATGTGCAGTTTTAGGGTGAATCTTGTTAGGAAATGTCTTGGTTATATTTCATCCCCAAAACAGATGATTTTGCATAAAGAAAATTTCTGACCCAATGTGACTTAAATTAATTGTTGGTGGTTTGTGAGACTTCAAGGTCAGTTTATGCATTTGTCCTGTTTGTGTCCCGGGGCTTTTAACTGCTCGTAAAAAGAAAACAATCTTCCTATCAGTTGCTTATGCTGTACATGCATGAAGGATGTTTCGAGTCTGAGTAAGAAGTTCATAAGTGCAATGAGATGTTGTCCATACACATGTACATATTTGAATGTCCACCAAAAACTGCAAAAAAAAAAACATTTCATAGTTTGTAAAATATGAATTTCTCAGTTATGATGTGAAGGGCAGTTTTAATGTGAAGCAGAAAATGTTTACAAGCACTGTTCCTCAGAAAATGTTCTTTTACAGATTAATTACTGCGTTCATAAGAGCATTTTTCCACTGTAATATCTTAATCCAGCATTTAAAAATGTTTATCCTCTTGGGAATAAAGGGTGATGGTGGCAAAATTGGCAGTTTTGAAACTCTGATGATGATGTATATTATACATTAGTTATCGCTATGATTTAAAATGACCTTGTAAATGTCCCTTGTTCAACCTCTGCTTTTAAAGGGATGTTTAGGCCGTGTTGGGATATTTGTCTTTGTTTATTTGATGAAAACATACCAAACAGAGTCCGCTTGTGCATTATTTATGATCAGTTCTGTTGTGAATGTAATGTATAGAAGATCTTTCATTAGGATTTTGTTGTTTTCTTGTATGTCTACTTAAACTGGAAGTGTGACGCAGGCCTCTGTGTGCTTCTTCAACGCACCAGCAGGGGGCGACACTGTGGCGCAGTGACGCTTTTAGTTACGCCTTTGTAAATACTGTGACATATTGTGAAAAATACTGTACAATGTTCACTTAGACCAACTCTGAGTAATTTAACAATTGTTCAAACTTTTTCCATTAAAATATCAGCGTTGGATCTGTTGCGTGTGTTTTTTTCTTATTTAAAAAAGTTTACATTTATTAACATATTTAACGCATTAGGTAACATGAACAAACGAGTAAAAATGTCTTAATGTTGTATTAATACGATGTAAAAAGTTTTACAAGTTTAATCGGTTAACATGCTGTGAGCATAAGGAACAATGGTGTTGAATAATAAACGCTATAATATGTTTGTATCCTTAGTTGCAAAGTTGGTAATGCACGAACTAATAATGAATAATAATCAATAAAAGCGATCAAATATGTCAAATAAATGAAATGTATTTTATATTTATTCATATTGTTACTATATGTACTATATATTGAACTATATGCATTAAACGTGAACGTTGCATTGCGCTCGCCTGAGGTCAGACGCTGAACTTTTCCCTGTCTCTTGTGGAAAGCGGTCTGGATTTTCCCCCGTGTCTGTGGAGGTTGTTCAAGCACAGGAAGTCTATAGAGGATATCCTGAACCAGACGTGCACACGCACTGTAACGCGTGAGCCGCATCCTCGGGCCCGGTGCGCCGTTTCCCGCAGTGATTCATGCGTGCCGATGAGTCGCAGCGGACGCGCATGTGGCATTTCAATATAATGCATGATATACGTGTGATGGGTTAACGTGTGACATTATTGTCCTGTTTATTAGACTTGATCTTCAAATCTTATTTTAATATAGAGCATTTTTTACACAGCTCTTCTGAAACCCTTTATTCTGAGCCAATCGTGCAATGGTATTGTTGCATGTAAAAGTTAATACATTCATTTATTTATTCAAACAATTTATCTGGATATTTATTTATACATAATATTTATGGCTGGGTTGTATGACAAATACACAATAACGAAAATGCATAAACTTCAAAACACTGAAAAATCACTACAAACAAAGTCACGATTAAACATTTTTTATTAAGCTTAAACCACAAAACTTGCTTGGAAAATGCAACATACAGAAAAAACACCTTTAAATTATAAACTTTAAAACAAAATAAAGTCTATATACTTTACAGCAGCTGTTTTTGCAACAGTTGTCCGGATTAGGAGACATTTTTTCCCTGCTTCATTCTACAAATAAAATACTAACCTGTATTTATCAAGTTACACAATAAACATTTCTGCATCTCCTTGACACATTAACTGTATCATCATCATCATCATCACTGTCCAATTTATTTTAAAACTTCCTCTTTAAAATATAAATGCCTTTTTTTTACATTTCAGCTCAACTGTAAATTGACCATTATAGGTCAGGAGAACTGGAATGGTAAGTCAATTCTTGAATGCAGACTCACTCTATATACACACACGCTAAACGTAAAAGTAAAGCAAAAGTTTAAAACAGGATTAATTTCAGAGAAGGGTGTTATTCACATCTTTCGCAAAATGAATAGTAGAAATTATTTGCATATGTACATGAAGTGCAAAATTCTACTCTGAAAATTGTCAACTTTGAGTAATAAGGGGCTGAAAAAATAATATATATTAGAAGGTAGAAAGTGCGTTTCAAGTGTTTGTTTTGCACTAAATAAAAGCCAATGGATACATTTTAAGTGCAGTACTCCAATTCTAACAGCAGAGTGCGCCACTAACATGAAAACTGACTTGTGCTAAAGGCGAGTCTTAGTAATTCCCAATGGACCATCTAGAACTGGAAAAGGAGTTCAAAAAAAGTTCCTTTCCAAGTCCACTGGTTTTGGACTTTTTTTGCTTAGCCCTGGAAAGTACCTTGGCACAATCTTAACAGGAACTTGTGCAGGAAAACCTTGGTGACACCACAGCCAAGCTGACTTTATTTTTGTATGGATAATGTTGAAGAACAATCTCTGCATTGGGGAGTTAAAGGACTAATCCACTCAAAAACGTCAGCCATCTCTGTTTACCTAACTGGGGAAAGTCAAAAATATTCAAAATATCAATTAGTCAAGATTATGCACAGATTTTTTTCAAACTCAGCACAGGTTTGATGGGTAAATAGTGCAATGGTTTAAATTTGTTTTTTTGGGGGGGGGTTGTTATTATAAAATGTTGAAAAAATAAAAACAAACAGTCAATATACTTTCCTGTACCCTTTCTAGCAGAGTCTACACTAGTGCAGTATTTACACACACTGTAGTAATTCAGTGTGACACCTGATATGTCCAGATGCGAAATTTTGCCGTTTTGATTGCAGAACTACTTTTGCATACAAGCGCTGCGACAGCTTTGAAAGACTGAAGGTGTCTGTCTGCAAACCAAGCCATTGTTTTCCTCAGGCTAATATCTTAGGCCTAACCAAAACCAGTAAAATATTATCAGAAATGAATTTCTCTGACTTCAGTTTATTGCCTTTTAACTGTCTCACAACACTCCTGTCTTCACCAACCCTTGAGGACCATTTAAACCACTTTGAAACCAGTTTGCAAGGACGTCGTCGCAAACGAATGGGAACGCACCACCCTACACCCTTGGGGACACTGCAGAGCATCATCTATCTGTGTAGGGATTTCAAAACCTCTCATTCCACCTTCTCTACCTCTCTCTCTCCCTCCTGTATATTTCTCTCATTCTATCTCAATCAGTGAGAACAACCAGCTCTCCCTCACTGCGATCGCCAACATCACTCTCCTCCCCTTCACTGTAGGGCTGCCTCGGTCGCTGAGCCTCACGCGTTTCGGTGCCTCGGCCCTGGGAGGGCTCCCGAGTGCGAGGTAGATAATGCTCAAGGAGGGCGGGGTGCAGAGGCAGGGTTGCCATGGATACAGGCGTGGTCGGGTACTGTCCGTCGCCCGCGGCGTAGGGCATCTGCTGTTCTGATTGGCTGAGGAGAAGATAAACATAATGAGATTCGGGAGGAAACGGCTGTCAAACCAAACATCAACAAGTTGCAGGAAAGCACTTTGAAAAGCACTTTGATTTTCCTAAAATCAACCGTCATTGTGCGATTTTGGCAGCGTTGGAAACAGCCTTACAATTGGTATTGATGGATGCGATGACAGAAAGTTCAAATTAAAGGACAAAATAGGTGCAGAAATGACTTTGATTGTTCACACTTAAGGAAACATTGTTGACTCAAGTGAGGCCAAAATAACGTGTGTGAAAGGCACACGCTTATTCCACAGAACAGCACAAAGATGGCTGCTAAAAACGTTCATCTTTCTTTAAGAATTTAATTCTATTCTGTACTGAGATCTGTTATTTACTGGAGTGACTGTTACATTCTCCAACATTAACTATTTTACACAGCATCTGCCCATCGGTCCACAAAATGGTTTAAAACTTAGTTACATTTAAGTAGTTTTGCATTAAAACATTGTCTGTTAATGTCATAGTTAAATGAATGCAAATTCTTAGTATAAACAAGCATCTGTTGCAGTCTAGACGTTTTTGCAACTTTGACCAAAACAGTAGTTCTTTATTGTTTGAAGAACAATAAAATTTAAGCTAGTTTGTTTTTTCTGTTTCAGAATAAAATGTGTTGCACAGGACATGGTAGCTGTGGGGGACATGCGTATTGTTTTGGGGACCAGGGAACCATGGCTAGGGGTCAAGTCCACGTGCAGCCATCTCACCTTGGTGGGTATGGCACACGCTGTTCCTGCCGTCTGCTCTTCATCATGGCTTTGTACTCTCCCACCCGCAGTCTTCTGCCTTCTACGATACAGGTGCGTTTGGGACGAGGTTTGTATTTGTAGTCCGGGTAACGTTCCAGGTGCTGGCGACTGAGTCGGGCCTGTTCTTCGTAGTACGGCTGCTTCTCCTGATTGGACATGGACTTCCAGCGGGAGCCTGGGAAGGACAGCAAACCGAAGGCAAAGATTAGAAAGAGAAGTTTGGAAACCTTACAAATATGTGGAACGGGTTTGACAGTGTTATTTTAAGATGTTAACAGTAAGTCTTTAAATTCCACTATGAACAGGAAGCAAGAGACAATTCAAACAATAAAGCAACACGTTTGCATAATTCTGTGGCCCAATTCTGTAACCGTGTGGAATGCCTGACATAAGAATCTGGTTTATTGACTGCAGGCATGCAAGCATGCATACAAAATACATGCTTCTGTCATTTAAGAGCGTGTTATGAAATGAACAGAAATCTAGGTGTGTGACTGTACGAAGGTCTGTCACAGTGGAACGAACAAATTAAAAGAACAAAAAATAGTTTATTTACAATAACAAAAACTCCTATGAAGTGATATGATAAAAGATAAATAATGTTACTGGAACTTGCAAATTTGTCTGGATTTGACAACATTCTGAATATTATTAAATATATGGCAGCCAAACGGACAACGTTTGTGAAAATAATAGCCTTTTTTATAATCAAAAATAACCTAATTTCATTGGCTGAAAAATTAGCCTAGAATTTTAACTAGATGTGAGCGCCTCCTATCTGTCTCACCGAGGATCTTGCTGATACTGGAGTTGTGCATGTCGGGGAAGGCCTGTAGAATGCGCCTCCTCTCGTCTTTGGCCCAAACCATGAAGGCGTTCATGGGGCGTTTGATGTGACCAGAGGAGGGAGTGCGGGTGTCACTGTAGCTCGCCACTCCAGAAATGACCATCTGCCCTGCTGAGGGCAAAAAGATTAAAAATAGTCTTGACACACAAAACATCTTCAGTTTGACAAAACACACTGAAGGCAATTGCATTACAAATAGGTGGCAATTATAAACAGGTTTATTATTTTATTTATTAGAATTAAATTATTTTTATTTTTATTTAAGCTTGACAGGTTAAGGTTATTACTGTAAACTGGTAGTTTGCTATTTCAAACATGAAGGAAGTAAGACGCAGGGGAGAATTTGTCAAAGAAAACATTTAACCAACCACATTTTTTTTCTTGTATGTATGATGACCTTTATGTATTGACTAGCTTTATCACCTAAAAACATTACAATAATGCAATAGTCACTGCAAACTGCTGTTAAATAACCAAAACATCCAAGTGATTTAAACACGTACCCTCAGAGTCGCTGCTTAGGTGGTCCTCGTTCATCCGTAGGGGCTGTGCCTCATCCGTACGATCACGCGACACCTCCTTACAATCAATCAGACAGACAGACTTACGTAAGACACACATATATCAATTTATTTTGTTGATAACTGCATTCAGTCAGCGCTCAATTGTGCGAAATTCCTTTATTATGACAACATAATTGCTACAAAAGAAGGTGAATGTTACAAAAGCATCTCAGCCGCACCCTGACAAGGAAAGTCAAAGGGCCTCAGGTGCATTTCTTATCTAACCTTTGTTTTTTTTTAAATAAGTCGTACAATAAACACGTTATATTTTTCCCCCTTCCAACTAGTTCTGCATTGTTGCACTGTCTACCTGCACTTTCAAGAGTGTGGGACAATTCTTTAAGTGTCAGGCTGTGAAAACAGGTTTGAGTGGAATGCCAAAACCCCCACTGAACAACAAAGGGATGAAGAAAGAAAAAAAAAAAAATCACTGACATATCTCCCTGCGGTCAAACTGAACTCCACGGGAACTATAAAGTGGCGGCAGAACAGGTGCCTACAGAGTCTTGAGGGCATTGTACACTTGCCACGTAAACAAAACAGAACGCACAATGGGACAAAAACAGTTGCAATGCAAGACTAAGAGCAGCTGTTCTCCACTGAAAGTGGAGTGCAACCCTTGTTTAGAAGATATCTTGAACCTCTGTAAGCCAATCTCTAGAGCTGACCCTGACATCTCTTCTAGCTGCTCTCGTAACTTGGTGGGTGTTCTGAAAAGGGGGCGTTTAACTTAATGGATCCTCGGCCCGACGGTTTGGCCTTGAAGCACCAGCGATGGTGACAAACAGCAGGTCCCAGGTGTCGCAGAGGAACCTTAGACAACTCCAAGAAATACTTACCAGCCTTGTGTTGCTTTCCCTCTCACGGTCCCTCTCACGGCTCGCCAGGCCCTGTCCTCCACGCAACAGCTGTTGGGCATCATGAATGGCTTGGGTCACAACGTCACCCTCTCCTAAGAAGCCTGGGAGGTGTGAGAGTGAGAGAGAGAGAGAGAGAGAGAGAGAGAAAGAGAGAGAGAAAGAGAGACAGAAAGGAAAGGAAACTTTAGACAAGGTCAAGGGAGACACATTTATCCCCTGCCGTCTTATGAGGCACAAATAAAGCACTTGGCTTTGTCTCAAGTATATGATCTGCAGGACAAGTCCCTGATCTTCTGTCCAAAGGCTTAAGACGAACAGTCACATCTGAGGTGTTGACGCATTCTCAGGGGTTGAAGTCTGAGGTTTTCTCAACTGCTGGCAACTGCTGTTAATACTCGGGATAGAGGCGTGTTGGCAGGGGGAACTCTGAGAAGAAACCTTTCTAAGATGGAGCAGAGAGTCCTTCAGTCTGTCAGCCTACACTCAGTATTTTCCTACTTGTTTTCAGCCCAACAGGTGGACAAGAGAACAACAAGTAGGGCATGTTAATCGTGGACATGTAGGGCTAACGTCTGACAAACGGAAAGTGTCCAAAAACATTAATTTAAACAATATAATAATTATAAATAAACCTGACAAACATTTTTTACATTTTCAAACCTAAAAAGGTTTTGGTGCTTTCATTTACAAACAAATGTCACTTATTTGTTTTGGTTAAATACATGAATGCACACAGCCTACTTCTTGGGAAATTGTGACAACCTAGCATCACAACACCATTTAAACTCGTAAACGTAGCTTTCCAGACAAAATGTTTGATGCACTCCCTTTATAAGTCGCTTTGAAAAAATCGTCTGCTAAACGAATCAATATAAACGTAAGCCTATACGTTTACCTTCATGCACTACCTGAGCAATCAAAATCACCTCAATGAAGAAGAAAGAAACTGATTGTAAGGAGAACAAAGAATGAAAATCGCTCCTAACAACACAGTCAAAGCAACCTAAACAATGTTTCAGTTGAGAGGCAGGATTCAAGATCAATTTTAACTATACCAGAGAAGCAGACAACAAGTCAAATCAACTCCAGTCAAAAGACTGGATGTGTTGGAATGTTGTAGGGTCACTTACTCAGGCTAAGGGCTGATCGAGGGGGGCTGTGGGGTAAATCCCTGGGGCGGTACCCCGACTGCAGGTGGGCAGTGGCCAGTTCCAGTGCCTGGGGACTTGGGGTCTTGGGTTTAGCTGTGAGGTTGAGGGGTTGGCTGCTGTCCTGTAGAACAAACAAAGAGTGTCATTTGGTATTAAATAAACAAAGTGTAATATCCGAGATTAACTGCAGGGCGGCGCTAGAGATACCTGGCGATAAACCGCACTACTGGATCTTTTGATGGGGGTGGTGTGAGGATTAGGGAGCAACTGCATGGGATAGTCCACTGAAAAAAATAATTAAACAGGTCAAGGAAGGTTTAGACCAGGTTTGGGTCATTTTTTTTGGGTGTAAGTCACTGAGTGAACAATGTTCATACAATCACATTTTCTGTATGCAAGTACAAACATGAGCCACGCAACACAAGTATTTTGTTTTAAAATACTGACTACAGAACACACATTTCTAAATACGGGTAGCGCCTAGCAAACAGCCAATTGATCCGAGCATGTGCAGAAATCTTTGCCAAAGCGTTGACCTTAAAAAACTTCAAAGGACAAAGCAGTGAGTATCAGTCAATATTGTCAGTACATTTAATGACATTTATAAAGCCTGCAAACTGCTATTGAGAGCATCTCAAAATTACCAGCCGGGTAAACACTTTAAATTCAGACTCTCTTGTGTCCTTGGCCTTTTTCTTCAACTTTCCCTACAAAGGCAACTTGATTGTGTTAAGCACACTGTGAGCTGACTAGCTTGTACACTCAGCCTGTTGTTCATCAGCATTCATTTTCTAAATGCAGAGAGTTCATGCACACATGCATCAAGAGTCTTTTAATTGCATTGACGTTTGTACTGTAAGACAGCAAGCTTTTCAAAAGAACTCTCTCTGGTTTTACGGGATCAATACATACTCTAAATCAATGGCCAGCCCTGAGCCTTTGCAAAACATTTTTCTGTGCATGTCTGAGGAAATCACTCTGGGCAGTTTCTCGTCCTGTAGTTTGTGTAAGTGGACCAAAGATGCTAAACCATCAAATCATCCAATAACTGCAAAACAGATCTTCAGACCAAAATGACAACAGTTCTTTTAAGGCTGTAAGTTCTGGAACAACAAGTTTTTTTGTGCTTTGTTTGGCACGGAAGGGCAGTTTAACTCTTTCGGTTTGGCTATGCCTCAAAGCAATCATTAACTACAAGTACAAACCAACAATGATAAGCTTGCCCTGTGAAACGGAAAAGCAAACAAAGTTTTCAAAGTGCCGGCAAAGGATAATATTTGTAATTAATTATTTTGAGATTTTTGACAGAACAAACTGATGGTAACTGATTACTGAGTCCTGTGTCTAAACAGACAATTGCAAAAGCTAACAGTTGCTCAATGCACGTTTTCCTTTTTAACAAAAAAAAAGGTTATTTTAAATGTTCTAAAGATTGTTAAATAGGTTTAGATGGCGTATTAATGTTATTGCTTGGTTATGGTAATGATAAACCTTTTAAATGTTTTTAAAATGTTCTACTAAAAACTTTAGTACTGTTTCTGCAAGAATGTCTTTTGAAAACTTTTAAAGAGAACCATTATACCACATTCAGTGAACGTTCCATTAACGAATCCAGTTAATCTCACCTGGCTTGCAGGGAATAGGTTGGAGCGGCAACCCCATCTGTGCCTCTGAGGTGACCGGCATCGGCTGGGCGTTGGGAAAGGCTGGGATCATAACATATGGCATGTTTACCTGCTGGGAAAAGTGTCAAAGATTAGAAAGCACCTTATTGATGGATTTCATAAGGGCAAGCATTTCGTCACAAGTCAGGTTAGATGTATGAACCTCTGAGTCTGTTTTCAGTCTCACCTGAATTTGCTGTTGCAGCAGGTTGATTTTATGCTGTTGCTGTATGAGCTGCTGTTGTTGCTTGGCAATCTAAAACAAAAAACATGTTTAAAACCTTCTGCTTGCTTGTGGAGTTCCTCCAAGGTTCTCCTAAACATCTCCAAACCATCTCCTCTTCCCAACCATCTAACCCAAGTTTCTTCAAACCTGTTCCTGCTGCTGTCGGGCCAGTTCCATCTGCTGCTGTTGTTTCTCCAGCAGGAGAGCAGCCATGTTCCTCTGTTCTGAGTGAGCTCCCAACAGCTGCTCCCGTAGACCCGACAGCTGGTTTATCATCAGAAGCAACTGAAGCTCTTTCTCAGCCAGGCTTTCCTGCGTTCCTGCAAACACAAATCAGGCCTGAGATGAACCTCAGAGCTTTAAACAAACATTTACACGTGTGGCAGATGCATTAAACTACACATTTTGTATTTGTATGTGTTCCCTGGGAATCAAACCCACAACCATTGCGCTGTCAACGCAACGCTCTACCAACTGAGCTACAGGAACGTCTGTTGAGTTACAAGCACACATACTCCACACCAACTCCAGCCTCATTCTCTGTATTTTATGGGCAGGAGAGAAGATGTGCTGTGGGGTTTATGTTTAAAGGCAGCGTGAAACGTTATAATTACCTTTCAGATTGACGTTGCTCTGAAGACCTTTTCCCAGAACTTTCCAGTCTGTATTCAGTAATTTTTCAATTGTGGGCATCACTAAACACACACACACACACACTTCATTTTTATGCCATATTTATCTATACTTACAATATACAACAGCCGGTCATAAATCGATTACCTAATGTTAAAATTTTAGGTAACTATTCCAAATATTCAAATTCCTGCAAATCTATCGCATACTGTGTTTATTGTAGTCCTGAGGCAAAATGCTAAATACTCCCTCATCTGTTAGTCTAGGATAAACGCATTTCCTAAACAAATAAACTGTAAATTATGGACAAATATAGATTGAAATCTTTAAGTCAATGCTGTCACTCTAAAAGACATTACAAACTCTGTGTAATAAAGGCAACAGTGTTGCTATCTAACAAATTCAAATACGGATGCTGCAGAGAAAAAGCTGTTAAAAAAATTAAACATCACAATCAGTGCTGAACCTAAACCATCATTTACCACCTAAACTACAACTGAAAGTATATTACAGACTCGCATAAAATGTAGTCAGTGTACATGAAGGACAGAAATGGACAGCAACAAAGATAAAGAAAGACTTTAAAAAGAAGAGAATTTAATGTAGATGAGTAAGACAGATCTAAACAACCTTGAGTCTGAAACTGCAGATATAATAAAGAGAAAACTAAGCCATTCAAGAGAACAAGAGAAAAAAACAGAAAAGCTTTTTAAAAAAAACACTTAAGGACTTTTAGTATCTCTCTATAAAGCATTAAAAGTTGCACAAGAGCCGTTACATGTTTAAATCAGTTATTCAGAAGCATCACAGAACTTTACTTTGGACAAATAATGGAACCTGGACCTTCTCAAAGCGTCACATGATGACAGAAAGCCATCGGTTTCTAATGGCTGATGTTGAAATAGACTAACCACTCTATTCCAAAGCACATCGTTGTGTGTTTTCACCACAGTACAAAGCCTGAAACTTCTTTAAAAGTTCTTTAAAAATACAACCTTGAAATGTTTTTGTAACACAATATGTATAAACAACAAGCACAAGTGGTCTAGTGCTGCAGAAATATCTTGTGTCTTTGAAGATCTCACCCTCGCTGACACTGGATTTAGCATCAATCTTCTCGTGGGTTCTGAGACCTCCATCCAGACTGGCTGGGGTTTGAGATTGTGGATGTTCCTTAATGGGAGAACTTTCCTGAGGAACACAAGAACGTAAGTGTCAAAATATACAGTTCTCACTAAAAAACAAGCAGCTATACATTTTCTCTTGGTTTACATACAGAGAACATCCTGAAAGCCATGGACATGACTTTTAAAAAAAAAACTTCTCAAAGTATCTCTGAGAAGTTTCTAAATACCTAAACGAACCATTTTAGCGCTGCAGCCTTCAAACACAATAACCTTCAGACTCAAATCATCTTCTGTCAGGAAAATTCCTGTTATTAGCACAAAGCTACACATAATCTTGCCTCGATTCTTTGTTAAACTTTGATATTTTGTGCAATTAAAGTAATGAGCGTTTAGTCTATTTCTTTGTTAGCTTTGTCAAAAATAGCTCAACCTTTCAAAAACACATCTTGAGACCCCAACATTGTGCTGCATTCTGTTACACTCCCCAATTCATAACACTTCATAAACACATACAACTCCAGGGACACTGGACATACCAAAGGAGATTGGCAGTTAAGAGGCCCTGATTTCTCAGGGTCATCTCTCGCAGAAGGGGGACGAGTCGACCAATCACAGGCCGGAGAGGACTGCCGGGTCTCCCTGTTGACGCCTCTACCACCCGATTCATCATCTTCAAGTTTGATACCGACACCAACCATGGTCACATTGCCTTTAGAATGAAGATGCAGAGCAGGTGGGCTGGACTCACACATTCTGTGAAGAAAAGATGGAATAAGGTTTAGAAAATGCAGGTAAAACATGAAAACAATCAAGAAATGTTTGTAGTTGTGCCTGAAAAAAATGTTCAGGGTCTTTTATAAAGAAACGTACAAGCTTGCTCTGCCTCAGAAACTACTTTTCTTTTTGTGTGACACCATCTAGTACTCTTACTGTTTACACCTTTCCTCCAATCACACAGCTTTGTTGCGGTATGTGACGCCCACTTTTCACAATACAATGAAATGCAAAGCAAAAACACACCCTACATATTTTTCTCAGACTTCATCCTATTTCTTGGAGAAATATGTCACGTTACAACATAATTTTCACATTTTTCCGGAAAAAACGGCTCCTGTCTGGTAAGTGCTTTGCATAAGGAACAGAGGAGTTTTTGTGAGGGCCAGACACAGACCACCCCATTCAAACTCTCACCAAAGCCACTTCTTCCAAGTCTCTGGGGCTCCGGTGTGGGGAAAGTATTTTTGTATGCGTTTATGCTGTGTGTGTGTGTGCATGAGTTTGAGCTGCTGAAATCCGTCAACACATGATCAGAAAACAGACGCACAGAGACTCCAGTCTAGTTTGCCCATTAAGTATCGAGTGTCAAAGACAAGAGGAAGAGATAAAAAGAGATGCGGTGATGAAACAATGTGATTTTAAAATTATAAATGCTTCTTCTTGTCCCTGTTCGTTCAGCATGACAGAAGCAAAACATGCCACCCACAAAAAATAAACATGAGGGAAAATGAATCTCTCTCTCCCTCTTTCTCCACATATATATATATATAATGTCCATTGTTACACAGAAAGAACAAAAGGAAGTTTAAACAATGGGTATAACAGACAAAAGCAATAGCCAGGAAACACAGCAGAACAACAATACAAACGGAATGTGTCGCTGGTCCGCGGCAGAGCAGAAAAAATGCGGAACACTTACTGGGCCGATTCCAGTTCCTCCTGTACTTATTCATCCACTTTCAAAGCACAAAAGCAGCCAGTACATTTACATCAGAGTGCAAAGAAAAGGTCAAACCTTGAGCTCAAACACCGGCCGCCGTTGAGCTAAGCAACTTGGTTACATTGTTTGGGGAAAGAAAAGAAAATTCAGGAACACAAGGGGACCGTTCTGTTCTTTTCAAGTAGTGATTTGCCGCTGTACTGTGCGGAGAAATGGCCAGTGGGTTTGTGCACTTCATTTTTAAAGGTTGTGCCATGAGTTTTAAGTAGGAAAAAGGGCTTAATTAAAGATTTTACAGAAAATTACTGTCAGAACAAACAGAAAAAGTTGGAATTTCATTATCAATCATTCACCTTTGCAAACCTTTTGCAACACGCTTGGGAAGAAAAAAAACACTGGTGTGGTCTTCCCAAATCATCAGATTTAAACCCCAAGGACGAGACCCAATCCATCCCCCAAGAAAGCTCCTAAAATAACGGCCATCACTGGGCCATTATAAATAAACACTTGCAAGACGTCTCTGCTATTAAGTTCCTATTGTGACGAGGCTGAAGTTATTCTGGTTCCCCCAGTTGAGGAACCTTGATCCACAAACCAGGTGCAGGAAGTGAGAAATTTGTCACCTCATTCCAAGTGCACTTGTACCTCCAGAGATGTTCCTGTTATTTCCCGGGATCTGTTATGACCCTGGATCTAAACAGGCTGGTCAAGATTAATGTTCATCTAATGTTCAACACTAACATTAAAGCAACGGTTACATGGGTAAAACCTTAACTAGCAACGCAGAAAATGGAAAACCCTAATAAACGTTCACGCTGACAGATAAATATTAAAGCTAATACAGAGAAACAGAGAAAATACAAGTCATTTAAAGCAAACAATTCAAGCTACTTTTACTACAATGAAAGTGAATGATGACCACAAGTTTCAAACCAGATCTTCTAGACGGTGACAAGAACTCAGTCCCACACAAAGCTTTCAAAAAACCTAGCGCTTTAAGTGCAAAAGTCACATGATTTTTAACAGCGTGACAGTCCCTATTTCCATTAATTGTAACCGAGAGCAGCATTGCATGGAAGGAGACAGTTGGAAATCACAACAAAATGCTCATCACATTTACAATTACATCACATCTTTGCTTCACATTTTGCATGTGGCGGAACTTGTATTTTAGACCAACAAGCATCATCCTTAACTCAATCCTTAATTAATGTGATAAATATAAAGAAGAACTGTTAAAAAACAACAATGTAAACAATAACATTGTTTTAATGACATTTAATAACATTTAAAAAACTGTTTGTAATCCTGACTCTGAGCAAAATGTGCACATGTCTAATTGTGATAAGAATTAATATTGCATGTTATTATGTCATCACATGCAAAACGCAGCAAAAAGAACCAATATGACGGATATTAACTGACGCAAGTCTTGAGCGTTTTGAAGCTGCATTATTATTTGCTCTTACCTGTTGTGCGGATGAGGAGCCATATAACGTTTTAACAAAGTCTTTCATGTAACATTTGAAAAGACCAACTTCTGCCACCTTAGATAACATCAGTCTAAAGATTCTCTACTTTTGAGCTTTTGCGGCACTGAAATCAAACACTTCCCACAGTCACAGGCGTGTGAGAAAAACGCTAAAGTTGCCTTGCGAGTTGCAACGTGTCGAGTTGGGCTCCTGTGATGCAAATGTGAGTTTTCTTTGTTGTTTCCAACTGTACCTTATAATGCTATTGAAGTGCTTAATTTCCGCATTGTGACTAGCGTCCAAACACTGTCAATAAAACAAACAAAACTTTCAGGAGTGCCAAAAACAAGTCAGTGCCTGTGAAAAACGTTATTGTCTGACATCTTAGCAATCGTTAAAAGAGCAGAAGACTCACTCTGACATGACACCAGTTTAAACTTGTGTTTAAGTGTTGGACACCAGCAGACCAACACTTTTTTCAGACAAAAACACTTACCAATTAAGCGCAGAGCAATTACACACGTTCTAACTTTACAAACACCTGTCGTAAACCGCCGCTTGACACAACATGAGAACGGAGAGATCTCATTGGCCGGTGGCAGGTTTCCCTAAGACAAGACAGGTGAGAACTTTGGATCTCCGGCTAAAAGCAGAAACGTCTGCATGCTTTTGGCCCAAAAGCATGTCACGCAACTCCAATCAGCTGTTGGAACCCAGCAACAAGGGCTTCCAAACCCACCTGCTAGTAACTTAATGACGATACAGTACCGCAGACCTAAACTCACGGTCCACCAACCTCAGGAATGTCTGGACGGTGTTCATCTCTTCTGCAATGACTGTAGGGAACCACGTCGCCTGCCAGCGTGGGACACTGGAAAAACAACTCATGGTGTTAATGGCTGGTGGACACCACCTCTGAAAAACTCTCCAGCAATGGAGAGGAGCCTCGCTATCTGCACTGACTGGCGTCCGTACGCTGGATGCACCGAACTGCGGTCACTAAAGTACAGTGAAGACAAACAGTGATATTTGCATAATGTTTGCCTCTTTATAATCTTGCGCAGAGTGCTTTACACAAACAGGGATTTGATAACATCGTAAAACAACGGAGGGTGTGTAGAAATAAACATGAGAACAAAATCAGTATTAGCAAACGAATGCATCAAAATCAACAGAAAAAAAATAGCAGACAGTAAGAGCGCATGTACGTTCTGATTTTCCTGCTGATGACATTTGCTTCATTCGCACCCGAACCCCCGCAAAAAAGGAAGAAAGAGTATGTATGCATCTTTAAGCAGGTCCAAAAATAGCTTTTGGCTACCTAAAATTAGTCATGAACTAATCTTTCTGCATTACATAAAGTGTGTATGTTAGTCCCTATAACAAAAGCAATTGATTGATTCACTTAAGTTGTGTGCACACTAAGGTTTTCAATACTTTATTAGTTGTTGCATATTAGATTGTATGAACAATGAACAAACAAACAAGTGTATTCAAGCTAAACATTTTTATCAGAGTGAGTGTCTCCCTAGAATCGATCCCACAACCTTTGCACAGCTAACACAATTCTCTTCTAGTTAAAATACAAACTAGCTTCAAACTAGCAATCGGAGACTACAGATTCTAGCCTAGGATCACAGGAATCTGAGAGGATTCCCAAAAAATGCCTGGAACAGACAAATCGTGTGGAAAATCGTACAGCAGCAAATCATGTTGCAGTTCTATATATGTTTATCATGCAATAACAAACTTGTTCAGGCTTGTTGAAGACAAACAAGAAACAAACAATACTTTGTACTGATGAATGTTGACAAGACAAGACAAACAACAGGCAACCATTTTCAAACAATACCAATTAACTGTTAATGGCAGAGAAGGTCACACAGGTGATTTACAGGGTGTTCCTCAGTGTGTTTTAAAAGCTTCACAAGCTTAAAAAAAGAAACACCTTAAAACTAATAAAGCGTAACAAAGCATATTGAACACAATTATTTGGGTGGTTGTGTCATTTAGCATGACAAGAACAATGTCTAATCTACCATGTCGGTTATATTACAAACAAAAGCGAAGGAATTGTTGCACTATTTTTTATTTTACTAGGTGTTACCAAAAACAAACATGCAGACGAATCAAGACAACCGTGTTTTTTTTAGTTACCTATTGTAATCGTGTGGCAAGCTAACAGTGAATGCAGCTACAAGATCTACAATACAGCTTCTAATGTGACAGACAAGCAAATGTGTTTATTGAATACTAATGCCTGAGCTTTGTATAATAACAGTTTTCTTTTGACATACTTCTTTTTTTCCGTGCTGGGGGACAATCCCTGAAGATTCCCAGCTAAACAAGCTGTTTTTATAGTATGTTGAATGCAGGAAGGGGGAAAAAACAATGCAAATTAACAAGGCTGGAACGCAGTGTTGAAAATAAGGACATCCTTATGAAACCGAATACATACCATTGTTTGTATTTGACTAAAAAACTAGCTAAAGCTAGTCTTCCTGGAAAATAGGAAAAATGACAGCTGTCATTTACATAGTGCCATATAATACACTGGTAAAAAAAGCTAATATTCAGCATTATTTAATTGTTAAATAGGTTTCTTACTGTTGATTATAGTATCGGCAGAGCAACTTCATTGAAAAGTTGAACTGAAAATGTAACATAACAGGAACAGACACAAATTATCCGGAATTATCCGTACAAATCTAACAGAAAAGAGCCATTAAACATCCTGCATCCTGTGACCTAAAAGAACAAACATCTTAAATATTTAGTTTTCTTTACATTAAAAACAATGATTTTGCATGCATGTATACATGCATCTGTGTGTGGCTTTTTTATTTATTTACACACACATTTGTTTCCTAAATATTCTTCAAACCCGTGAAACTTTAAGGTTAATTACAATTACATCAAAGATACAAAGATACTTTTCTACACCACTGAACTTTCTAGTCAGTCTGACTCGTTTAAACCTACAGCCATCAACACTGACCAGACCACTGTCTTCTTTACCAAAAGCAGCTCACGTTCTTTTGAGACCTTCTAAATAAGACGTATAAACAGGGTGATGGTACGACCGCGCTTTAGACACAAAAGAGAGGGAGAGATGAGTGGGCCGCCATCGTTTGTGCAGGTTAAAAAGCAGCTCTTTCATTGTGACTCGCCAGGCCTGAAACAGTCCAGTTATTGTGGCACCAAGTGAAACACTAGTATGGCATTTATCTGAGAGACAAGAGCGGGGGGTAATGAAAAGACGCAGAGCACAAAAAAAACACTCGGAATAAAGAAATATAACAAGAGAAAGAGAATAAAAGAGGTTGGTAGAGGGCCTCCTTTTAAAAAAAAGAAAGAAAAAAAAACACAAAAACCTTCCATCACCCCCTTCAGGCAAACATAGACAAAAGCGAAAGACATTAAAATGTGCGGTTTTCTAAGCCTGGCACACTTTTATGTACGATCTTAAAGCAGAGGGACCGTTTTCATTTTGTGTTATATAAGCATAAGAGCGTTCGTGTATTAGACATTTAAAAGTACATATCATAACGTCATCGCCTTCAAACGACTCGCGTCCTCAAACCAGCACGTCCTTGAGTGAACGGGGGTCTTTGAAACGAGTTAGGGGTCTTTTGAGAGACGGCAGCGCATCTGTGAGGTTGTCATGGAGACCAGACCGGGCCGTTTTGTGTTGTGAAGAACACAACAGGTAATTCTAGGGAACCGCAGGTCTTGGTATTGAGGCTGAAGGGAAGATGTTCTCTGCAGCAGCGGGAACGAGAATCAACTCATGACTGAATGCATTTAAAAGCGCAACCACGACTTCAGATTACGTGAAAGGGTGAACAATTACGTGAAAGAGACAATTTAAAGAGACAGTTGACACAATGTTATGGAGAACTTCTAACATGACAAAGTCTTGGGCCTCATCCAATCAAACTTATCAAAGAAATTTGTGAAGTGTTTATTCACAAAAAAAAACACTAAATTTCTTCTCTTACTTAAGCTCTAAAATTAAACATCTCCAAATTCTCCCCACAAAAAAACAGCTACTATTAAAAAGGCAGCAAAAAGATGTGTAAAACTATCAACAACTAACTGCTTCAAAAAAACATCAACTGAACATATTAAGCTGAACTGAGGCAACCCTTGGAAGAGGCCGAGAGCAGAACTTCATCGCTCAACGTGAGGATGCAGACAGGAAGAGAAGAAGAAACCTTCAACTTTCAGGACATCCCGAGTCCTCATGACTCCCTCCCACCCCGCCGGCCGCTTCACCAGGCCGGGACAAACCACGTGTGCTGCTGGTATTAAAAACAGGATACACACTCACCACACGGCTGGACGGAGGCTGGGAACAACAGCTCACCGAGAAACAAGGGTGGGTTAAAAAGAGGCACGATGGAGGAAGACAAGAAGGATGTGATGAAATAACAGAAGGAACTGATGGGATGTTGTGAGATAAACAGGCAGATTTATTGTGCAGAATTTAGGCTTGACGTCTCCTCAATACCAAAATCTTCTAAATGAGAAGAAAACGTCAAGAGTTACTAAAGCAGCGTAACACAAACAAAAAATAAAACTGAAAATGAAGAATTATGAACAAACACGAAACTGACTGAAAGTTGGGTGGAGCGGAGCAACAGGAAAAAGTTTCTCTCAAACAAACGTCGAGCTTGCGTTTTAAAACCCAAATCAATTTGCAATATCTTATTTTCCGATTAAATCTTTTATGTGCTACACTTTTTACACAACACACAGATAAGACACAAACTCCAACAAAAGTGCACACACACACACCCCCTACCTACACACACACACACCACAAACACACACAACCACATGCATACAGCATTGAGCCGTCCTGTTAATTATGTCAGCAGTATAATGAAGTCATTTTCAGGACACTTTAATTCCTGTGAAGAGATTAAATATTGATAAGTCAGTTTTAAAGTTTCATTTGCACAGTTTGATAATACGCATCACATACTGTAGTCTGACACTACAGTTTCCACTACTGAGAAATCAAATGAAAAAAATGCTACTTCAGCGCCTCGATTTTCTTTCGTTTCGTGTCGTAAATTAAAAACTGAAGTTAGGCTCAAAAGTGTGGAGGTGATATTCGTCAATACACACGTAAGATGACAGAAATCAATGTCTCACAAAGATCCCCCGAGCTTTCGCTGCAAATAACCTGCCCTTTACATACTGCAAATGACACATATCTGTGATTATACGTTATAGTTAGGAATGACTCAACTGGGGCTCTCGAAGAAGAAACCAAACTTGTCATTTTCTCTTTTGCTAAAAAACTCAGGTATTATGCAATAGCATTAAAGAGGGTTAAAAACAGCCTTTAAGTACCTGACAAGCAGTTTTAACATAATAGTCATAAGCAAAGGCACAAATTCCAAACGTATTAAGATTTGCATTAGCATTAAAAAAATGCTGGCAGGGATGCAGGGAAAAAGAGCGAAATCAGTGGGCTGTTTGTTTGAGCGTGAATTAATATATAACAATCCTTGATTAATTTGTAAAGAAACAAAACATGAGGCTACGGTGGTCTATTAAAATATCAACCCACAGGACAGCCAAGCCGTGTTCTCAAAGTCCACAGCGGGGGAGAGCTGAGTTCATGCAAATATGTGCTGGATATTTCCTGGTCATTTTCATTACGAGTGAAAGTGGCTTTACTGTGGTATAACAGGTTTGAATTATCCATCCATACGAGAGCACAAATAACGCTCAGTGCGGTGTTTACACACGACAAACAAACAAATGAAACAAATCTGTCAATGATGTTTGAATGCGCTAACGGCATTCTTCTGATAAATGTAAATAAATTTAATACACAAAGTAACTATTATATTTGCTGTCGATTGTGTTTTTGGTAGGCATGAAATTTGAATACACGAATTGGAAGTAATGAAGAGTTTCGGCAAGAGATAAAAACTTTTTGGGAGGGAAAAAAATAGCCGTAGAGCATAAGGTTGCATATAAATTGATTTAAACAAAATAAATGTAGATTTTACACTTTTTTTAAATGATTCAGGAAAAGTATAAATGTTTTACACTGGAATTACATTTTCATTTTCTGGAATTAAAGCAATTTAAGTGGCTTTTTAGCATCTTTTGAACTGTTGAACCGAGAATTAAGAGGCATGGGAACCCTAACACGCTCTGAATAGTGCACACATATTTTATTTTCCTTTTTGTCTCATTGACTTCTCAATTCATTCAGCTTGACTCTTCCCCGAATTCAAACAATTATACATGAAGGACAATTAATCCACCCTGCAATTTGCCCCAAAAAACTTTTGTGTGGAACCCTTTCTCAAAGTTCACACCCAAACTAACAGTTTGATTCACTGCAAATCAAAATCATGTTCAAGCTTGAATCACATGAAACTGAAAAGGTTTACATGCTAAACAAACACACGTGCTGTGCAGCAAACATTCAACAGTCCAGCCACTGCATGAGGAGACAAACCTGTTTGATAAGACTTATCCTCAACACAAAAAACAATGATTTTGCATGCATGTATATATGCATTTGTGTGTTGCTGTTTTCATTTCTATACACAAGCATTTGTTTGTATGCTTGTATGAATGCATGCATGCATGCATAAACACAACAAATTCTATGTATATATACAAAAACATTCTAAACAAATTCTGCAATTCTACAAACTAGTATATATACAAAATAATGATTTTGTATATTCAAGCAATTTCTTATATTTTTATTTATTTAATTAATTAAACAAAATATGAAATATGATACGTATTGCACAACTCTTTTTTGGAGCAACTGTGAATTATTTTCCCCTCACAAATGTGTCAAAAAATCTGTATGCCTAACTATTCATAACATGCAACAAATGAATAAGTTAGAATGCATTCTAATAAATTTTTAAAAGTGACAAAACGTGTGCAAACCCAACGTAACATTTTTGCAAAGTTTCTTAGCAAAAGTAGGTCTTACCTAAAGCAGATGAACACAGCTGTGATGAGACAAACAGAGTGATGCTGCTTTTGTTGGGCTGTTGATTGATTGTCTATGCAGAAAGTTTCTCTGTTCTGATGGAGGTCTGATCTAATTTCCGCTGTGGGCCTGAGTTCATGTCATCACAGCAAAGGAAGAAGGTAGGAGGAAGAGTAACTGAGGGTTTTAGGAACATGTAGGCGAACAGCGAAAGTCTAATGGCACTTTCCAATCGACACCTCTCACGTGCGGTAAGACATTACACAGATTTTTAATGATGCGGTGTGCCATTATGGATTATTTATGGAAAACCACCATTTTCTAAAATGTTACATATTCTCACTAATCTAATTTCACTAACTATTAAAAGCGCTTAAAGATAAAACAGACGCAAAACGCACAAATAATTATTTCTTAAAGTTCTGGTGTGTTTTTGAAACGTCAACCAAACATGCAAGATTTTGAACAACTCGCGTTCAAAACAAAAACAAGTGTTTTATTTAACATTCAACTCATTTGCAAAGGTCCACAAACTCCACATTAACAACAGAACCAACACACCAGATCTTCTTTCTACAGAACTCTGAGGTGGACTCAGATCATTCAGATATGATGGACGGCTGCGACGCTACGACACATTTACCACTGTGAGCGTCTCTGGCCTGTTCTGTTTGATTTCATTGATGTTGTGACAAGACCTGAAAAACTCACTTAACAAGCTATTGTCGCCTCTCTCTCTCATCAAACCGCGATTCAATAGGACACATGAAACAATGCCGCCTCGAACAGAGGAGGTCAAAGTTTGAAAAACAGAGAGAATAGACTTTTGTTCACTCATCTGCTCTGGCTGAACTCGACCCTGTAGGAAATAATGTCACAAGTTTTTCTGTCCATCAAACATTGGGCTGTAGAGTCCTCAGCACGACTGAATTACGGTTCTACCTGCGCTTATTCTTCAGAGTAAGGACCACATCCTGTGACTGACAGCTCAAACTCGAACCCGGGCAGATATGCACATAATTAGGCTAATGCTAACAACTAATGCACTGCCAGGGGGACACTGTTAAAACTTCTAGGAAAAGTTAATGCAAACAATTCTGTAAAAAGACACAAAAAACTGCATTAAAGTGACAAGACTCTCTACTGTAAATTAATTCCAAGTGCAAAATTTAACAAAAGAGCTCCAGGACTTTAAAGTTGGAATATGAACACACTGACCTGGAATATTTACCAAGCTGTATTAGCATGACACTGTCAAAAAGCAAGACACACCTACCAGAAATATTTAACTAAACACTTTATCAATTTTGCTGTCTTAAATTGTTATATCAGCATTATATAAACCATCATGTTCTTCAGATATCTGCCACTGAAAAAAAACTCAGATGAAAGCAGTTGAGAACTAGGCCAGACTGAATAGGCCTTCAGATCTGAAAGCTGTTAAACAATGAGTTTCCAGTTTATCTTCCATTTAAAGCTCTACAATAGAAGCGGCTGCCTTGACAGTCAGAAATGAGCTTGTGTAAATCTTCTCGCTGGGTGAACTGGACTCAAGACTCGTATTGACCAGATGACAGCTACACAACCTTCATTATGTGCTTCTGTCCAACACGCACTGGCTAACATTCTCTGAACGTTCTCTTAGTGTTATTAAAAATTCTTGTAGTAGCATTAATAGTTCTTTTTACGTTACTTATCAAAACTTACATATTATTCTTATAATGAAAACATTAGTAGTTAATACGTTTCAAAATTAACTCTTTAAATAGCGTTCCACCAACAACCAATCAGTATTTGTGCACAACATGTTTTTTTAACTTTTTTTTACTTAATGAAAACGTTCCTACAACCCTTTGAGACACAATTATACAATAAAAGGTGACTGGAGGATGAAATCACAGATTAGGATGGACAGAAGGCAAATAGAAAGCGGCTTAAACACGAGACGGACAGAAAAAATGGACAGAAAAAGCGGAAAAGGTCAGAATCTCCCCGATGACAGGCAGCTTTGTGAACGTCCAGCCACTGTGAAGCCGAACACTGCGGTCACTTCGTCACAATCTCCCTTAAAGACCCAAAGACACGGACACACACAAGACATCTGCTTAAAGTTAAACACCTAACTGCAGATCACACAGGAGTTACTTGGCCTGGAGGTGTTCAGTTTACTGGTTATTCTGGAAGGCTGATATTCAGAGATCAGCTGAGTTCAAACACACACACACACACACACACACACACACGTCAAACCTGTCAAAAGACTTAATAGCTGCATTTAGCAGGAGACACAAACACGTCCACAGAATGTAAACTTACAGTCTATAAAGCCACACAAGTTAGTATCATTCGCTGGCCTTTAATCTCTTACAATTTATAGCATTTATTCAAGTGTCATCTTTGTAATCTTAAGTTAAACGTATAAATATCTGCCTTTCTGACTACAAAGCCTGTCAGTGCATTATTTAGATGGGACACAATAAATGCAGGCCTGTATAAATAGGATGGGAAATGATATCACTCGTTTCGTTTCCTACTGAAGCATTTGTGTCAAAGTCGTATCAAAAATAACTTGTGAGCTAAAGCTGTCAATGAATTGCCTCCAACATTTAAAGTACATTCAATCATTCCCGGAGCGCTTTGGAAACTCCTGGTATTTCCCAACGCGCGCACATGCAGGTGGAGAGATTTTGATACGTAAACATCAGCCCCATATATAACCGGGACAATCCGGCATCCGACCACTAGTTTGATTCCCTAAATCAGTTTAAACGAGGTGGTCGCTTAGGTTTAGTAACGCACTTCAGTTAGTTGTTAAATCCCACCTTACAAACAAACGCGTGCGTCAAGTTTCAAACAAAGCGCCACTTGCGCACTTACCAACTCCAAACAAACTGCGCTGCCCAAACTTTATTCCTCCAGTATTTCCTTCGTCGCCGGACGCGCAGATGCGAAAACAACGCGTGCAAAACGCGGTTTCCCGTGTGTCAATGAAAAATACGCCCTTTGTCTATCAATTGCACACAGAAAACCTGACGCACAGCTGATGGTAGCCACGCGCTCTCGCGTCGGTCCCGCGTCTCTTCGCTCCTGAATGACTTTCTGGTGTTGCGTTTCCAACATCCTCAGCCCTGCTGCCCGTCTTCACCTCCCCCTTAAAGGGAAAGCTGCCCTCTTTCTCTGGCTTTCTCTTTGCCATGGGAAAAATGCTGAAATCCCGAGAAAGGAAAATGTCCCGTGTGCATGTCCCCCGTTTCAAGTTCAGCTATTAAACTAACTGAGCAAATATATTCGGGTTTAAAGGAATAACTCGTTTATTTGAAGTCGTTTAAATGTCAGTTTGTGCTTCACAAGAGTTTCATAGCAGAATAAATATCTTTTATGATGCTGTCGTATGTTTGTCCTTTAGGAAGCTCGTGTTCAGGAATGAACCTGTATTATTGGGAACCTGGAGTGAAATGAGAAAAAAATGCTGTTTGGTTGAACTATTTTGAGAAACATCTAAAGAGTGACAGGGAAAATGTTTAATCGTCAATTCATCAGATTGGTTTATTCAATTCAACATATCAATTTAATTCAGTAACTCTGTAATGCATAAATAACATCTGAATTGTCTATAATAATGTCTTTTAAAGTGACTTTTTATGTTACGTAGCGCAACGTTACTATAACATATCCCTACTTACAAACATAATCAGACCTGACACTTAATGCTTAAACATTTTGA
Organism: Yasuhikotakia modesta; assembly: GCA_036877545.1. Taxonomy (NCBI): domain Eukaryota; kingdom Metazoa; phylum Chordata; class Actinopteri; order Cypriniformes; family Botiidae; genus Yasuhikotakia; species Yasuhikotakia modesta. Next base: position 56,336 of record JBAJNP010000620.1, on the reverse strand, counting down.
GCAAACCCTCAATTAAGACCTTCGTTCTAATGCTGGTGTCATTGTAGTTCATAAAGTTCTGTGTAAAGTCATCAAAGCTTTGTGACACCGGCATACGGGGGCCGTCGGCCCAAACTGAATCCTCTAGGTAAAGCAAGTCCATCAAAGCCATCAAACCCTTCGTTTTTACATCTCTTTCGGTCCTATTATTCCCTAGCGCACACATACAGCTAGCCACAGACACACAGGGGTGAGAACGCAAAGCCAATGTGCCATTTCTAATCCCCTCTGTTCCTGCCTTTGTGTGGAGGCCCAGCAGGAAGTAGAAGCTGGGCAGACAACAATTAACAAAAGAACTGTGAAGAATACAATTAGCCATCAATAGGAAACCACAGGCCTTTGTGCCTGTTTCCATGGAGATGCTTGACTACCACTATTCCAGGATTACAGAACCTTACCCCCCCCACCCCCCCGACAAAACAACCACTTCTGTGTTTTTTCTACTTCGTCTTTCCTTAACCCTCTCCTTCTAGTCTTTTATTCCTCTGTCTTTTATTTTCACCTCTCTTTTCTCCCCCAGCCACTTTCTTTATGTTCTTGTCACTCTCTTGTCACTAAGTAACTCCGGGGTCTTTAGACAAACGCTCGCACCTTTGTTACACCCGGGGCTTGTGTGCCCCACCGCTTTAAAGCAAAGGTGGCGACTTTCTTCTCAGCACTCGCTCCCATTTTCCTCGTGTGTCCGAGGGGCTGGAGCTTTGTGAGGGGTCGACAAACCTGAGCTGATATAACGCAGCGTTGCAGCTGTAATACGGTTCTGCATGTCCTGAAGTGTTTCTATAAACTTGTTTACAAGGGCAGGAACTACAGGCCAAATCTCTGTCCAAGCAGACGTGACAGCTGTAGACATGCGTTTTGCATGCAAGATTTCAAAAACATGCCAAATATACAGTGAATACAAACTGTCTGACTAAAAACTTTCTGATTAAAACACATTAATGCATTTAAACAAGTCATTCATTAAAACATTTTTTGGTAAATTCTTGCATTTAATTGTACATCACACTGACTTATGAACAATTTGGACAGAAAATTTATCCTGCTGGCGTTTTATAAATGAGCCCCTGATGTTTAAAGAATGTTAAGACAGTGTTGATAATTTCTCAATGAGAACTTAAAATGTTCTTGAACAATTTTAAATGTCAAAAGGAAAGTTACAAGAACAACATCATTCTAAAAATGTTTGTACTCAACATCACCCAACCTTTAGGCCTGAAGCACAAACTTGATTCCCTGCATTGTTGCATTTTAATATGCATCAGGAAAAACATAAATAATGCAATGGGTCTGCACACTGCATCCTCAACATCCTCAACAATATTAAGGTCAATAAATGTCAACGCTTGTTGATTTTTACAGTATTGACATATTCATCTCCAAACACTGAACTATAACGTATCTGAAGGGATTTAAAGGGCTCTTTATCGCCCCCTTGAGCACTAAAGATTTTTGTGAATTTTTGGTGAATTTTGTTATCAAACATAGTTAATAAGAAACGTTATTAAAAAGGATTTCTGAACACTCTTCATCTGTCATTGGGTTTTACAAACGCACTCCGATAGCTAAGCCAGCGTTGCTGTGTTGGGCTGGGTAAACTCACAAAACACAGCACTGTTTGATAGTACCACATAACCACACTGTTTACATTTTAGGGGAAATCAACATACGATTGCTGATTTGTGTGGATCTGCGCTCATAAAACATTAACCACAGTTGATAAAAGATTCCCTGTCAGACTCATAGCAAAACCTGCCTTTGTGCATTAAAAACGTGGCGCTCCCAAAAACTCTCACATGCTTTTCTATAGGAATTGAGGAAGCCATGGCATTTACAAATGCAAATGACTCCATAGAATGAAGACATTAATTCAGCCTCTTGGAATACAACCAAATGGTCTTTAGACCCCTTGTCTTCATTATAACACTGCCTGCTTGTCAAGGCTGTGAGAATCACTCTGTTTTCTCCCTACATATATGCCAATTAGCTGATTATTGTGACTAATAAGAATAATCTTGCATTGTGGCTGCACAAATGGCACACATTATAAAAAGAACTTTAGGAGCGGATATACGCTCTGTCTTCCTGTTTATTTGTGCGCCACTACACTGTTAACCCCCATTGAAGATCTTTATCAGTACATGCAAATGCATTTTATCAAAAGCATTATTAATTAGTGTGATTCATTTTTCTCATTTGTCAAGTTGTTGCATTAAGCAGATCTTTCCCCTTATGTAAATACATAGATTTTAAGATATAAACACATTTTTGTCTTTGTGTTTTAGGAATGATAAGATTAGACTGATAAGAGAAGCGGCTGGTTTTGGCATCCAGTCCCTCTTTGCAGGTGCAAATGTTACTTAAACTTGTACATTAAGTCCCATTTAGTCTCATTTACTTCTGAAGAAAATATTAGCTTTGTTAATATGATAAAATATATCAAAGCAATTCAGTGTGATCTACTTAAACTCTGACACGCTATCGATCAACTAGGCCACCAAACTAATCATGCCTGTTCGATGTAGCGCAGTGTGGAATTGTGGGAAAATGAAACAAACCACTGTGAAATTGTTATTTGCACTCAGACTCCAACCAAAATGACATTTTTGCCTATGCATGCACTTCATGAAAACCAACATGCACTTATAAAAAAAGCAAAAAGTTGATGAGGAAATAATACCAGATAGTCACCCAAACCACATGGGAGGGAAGAGGGCGATACAGAAAAGCAAACATGACAGATATTTGCCCAAAAACACATATGATAAGGTCAAACGCATTATTTCTGAGAAATATCGGAAGGCCGCAACCTGTTCCGATTCCATTAGTCGAGCAACAAACGTATCTGCGTTCAGTTCTGTGATCATTTGTGGAAAAAATGTAACGCTAAACATTTGGTTTTCAACCTCAAGCGCTCTGTGAATCACAAAAATTGGGTCTTGACAACCTAAATGAGGCAAAAGCAAAAACACCAGGTGTTTTCAGAACCAAAAGGTACATGAGGCAAGTTGGGCTTTGTTCGTTTTCAGACCAATTTTAAGCTTTTTGCATGACCAAAATGCGTTGAAAAGCGCTACACAATGTATCTGATCAAGCTTTTAGGCTTTAAAAGTTTTAACGGTGCCAGAAATCTCTTTTCAAATGGTAGGATGAGGTCAAAGGCCATCAGTCTTGTTTGGATCTCATATTTTTAAGTGGACACGTTTATTTTATAACAGCAAAGGAAAAAAAATTAAAATCTGCAAATAGTAAAAAGAAGCTCATGATAGACAGGATATCGCACATGTAGAAACAAACTTGAATAGTAATTTAAAACCAAGTGCATTTTCCTCTGGTTATAATGCAAACAGGCTGCAAAGTTCCTGCCAATATAGTTTGCATGCTCAATTTTAAGAGAATACTTCACCCAAAAATGAAAATTCTGTCATTCATTATTCATTTCATTCCAAACCCATATGCTGTTCATTTGTCAATGAAACACAGATTTTTACATTTTTGAATTTCCGGTCAAGAGGGACAGACTTCTAACTTTACTCTCCATGTGCTGTTTAAGATTCACATACGTGATCTTAATTATTCCTTTAAATTATTCCTTTTAGACCCAATGCATCCAGCTAGAACATTTCCCTAAGGTTTCCATTAAGTAACAAAAACATTAAAGGTGTAATTTTAAACATTTCATCATGCCGTTTAAACATTTAGATGTTGATTTAACGTTATTGTCACGTTAAGGTCATCAGTCAAACAATTTGTTTATTCTGTAACATTTTTTAACATTCCACAAACAACTTAGAAATAACATTTTTGAAATATATCATATATAACATTAATGCCAGAATGCGTTCCAGAGAGAATGTTAGCCAGTGTTCTGAGAACGTTCTCTGAGAACGTTAGTTGGGCAGTCAAAACAGCACAGATCAGACCAAGAGCATGAACTACACAACTAGTGACAAACACACACACAAACACACATAACTAGTGACAGACACACACACAAACACACATAACTAGTGACAAACACACACACAAACACACACACAACAACACACACACAACAACACACACAAACGCACACACAACAACACAAACACACACACACACAACAACACAAACACACATAACTAGTGACAAACACACACACAAACACACACACAACAACACACACACACACAACAACACAAACACACACACACATGCAGCGCATGTCAAATTTGCATTGCATTGAGGTCTGGCGAAAGAGTCCAGGCTATTTCTAATTCAGGCAATTAGAAGCATGGCAAACCCAGGTGACAAGGCACAAGTTATACCCCACCCCTCCTCCACTCTGTTCAGATGGCTGTCTGCTCCAAAACCACCCACAATTCTACTTTAGTGCTTGTGCAAAAAAAAACAAACAGTAGGGAGAATAAAGGGCCGGCTCACGGCAGGGGCTGAGGGGAATATTGGCAGTGCCGCACACAAAGGCGGCCCTGAAAATAGCCCCCTAGCACAATGAAACCTGCCACTCTGTCTATGAGATAATGTCTAATTGAAAACAGTGCAGCCATTGTGCTGCTGTCACCGGTCTATTGTCCAAGGCACCCCCCCGCCCCACCCCCCCCGCACACACTTTTTCCATTGACGCGGCACGATTGTTCCCTGCCATTGTGGCACCCGCACCCCTCACTCTCCCTCTGTATTGTTATCATTTCATTACTCGTTTGTTTTTTGTTCCTCATCTCCTTTTGCTCCCCTACAGGCCTTTTGTTCAGTACATTTAGCCACTTCATACTGAATTGCCAGCACAGTGTGTGTGTGTGTTTGTGTGTGTGTGTGTGTGTGTGTGTGTGTGTGTGTGTGCGTGTGTGTGTATGTGTGTGTGTGTGTGTGTGTGTGTGTGCAAACGTCTACCTCACAGACAAAAAGTAAACACAAAAATGAATTACCATAAAGGGTAATTTTCGAAATCATAAGTAATACGTTTTTTTATTTGAACAGAAGAAAATAAACTTTATGTATTCAGTGCACAGTTCAAATCATAATCAATTACTTATTTAAAAAAGAACAGATAATTCTATTAAATTGCATGAGTTTGTTTGCAGCTGTTGTAAAAAAAAGCGATATAACTTTTGCACACCTGGGCAACATCAGTTTAATTCTATATTCATGCACAAAGTTGTTATGTTGCTGGGCAACAACATAAAACCTACAATTAAGCTGTCAACTATATTACCTCATGGAAAAAGTGTTTATATTATTTAGAAAACGTTGCTTAAACAAAAGAATCTTTATTTTTTACACCAGTTTAAGCTTTATTTAGACATGTTGTAAAAAACACACAAAGTATGTTGTTTACATGTTGAATGTTTGCACAATGACTGGCTCAAAAACAAGATGTTGCACTAATGTTATCTGCTTCACAGTTCTATAGGTGTTGAAAAGAATATACAGAAAGCGTATAGCACACTAAACTCATTCACCAGCGGTCCCTTGGTAGCCTCTATCATCACTGATCATCAGAGGATGTAGAGACACGGAAACGTCCAAAATTTGTTCTTTTTCTCTTCACACAAAGCCTGGCCTGATTTGGACCCTTTCTTCACTTACACTGAAGGTCTGGACCTCTGCCCAACGCTGCTATGTCCATGTCAGTAAATATGAGTCATAATGAGAAAAGCATCAAATATTTCCTTGGGTGAACATGTGAAACAAAAGTGCTTATCGGACTTGTGTATTATTGTATGTGTTAATAGAAGAAAAATGGAGGTGTTATGTATTTTGGGCACTCTGTTAAAACAAGATAAGAAACATGTTCACAGGTCACCGCTAGTACACGCTCAGCTCAAACTTAGCTCAAAAACGTGTAACTTAAAAGTGACGTTACGTTCGTGTAAACTGTGTTTGTTAGTTTTGTTTTTGCATCATCAGTGCAGACAATATTTAATACTTCCCTTTATTTTTTTGGTCCAGAAATTACATTAATATTAACAAATGGCAAACTATTAAAGTACTAAAGTAAAGTTTTTTACTCAGTGAGACAACCAAACTTAGCAAATGTATCGGTCGACCTAGTTTACAAAAATGGCCCACATACTTCCTCATCAAACCATGATTTATTTACAACCATCAGTCTCTTAAGAGCTGTGAATGTGTCATTTCTCATAAAGAGGCACCTGCAGTGTAAAAACAAAGACAAGAGTGAAGCTTAATTCATTTCTAGAGAACGTTGTTTTGAAAGGTTAACAATTCATTCAAGCTAGATGCTACAGACCCTCTATATTAAGTTTGTTTTGTAGTTCTTAGTTCATAACAATGAAAACAAACAGGCCATCATTTTTTCCAGACAGAAAGGATGACAGCCAGACAAATCGCCCAGGGTCATTTTAAATCCCTATATAATGCTAAAGAATCTCCTGTTTGGGAATGCAAACACAGCTCTTATTGTATTCAGAAACATCATCACGCAAACACCAGATTTTCAGGGATTATAAACGCAGATCCAGTCGATGGCATGGAAGCTAGGGGCCAAAACGCGGATACGGTCTGAACCTGGCTGAGTTAGGAGACAGGTCAGGTCGGGTGGGAGCGAGAACAAAGAACCGGCTCACAACAATCCCACCCGCAGGAACAGGAAGGTCCCTCGGGATACCAATCTGACCTGGGCAGCGTTTCCGGTGGCTAAACCTAGCAAGTGTTTGGTTGGTTTCCCACAGCTGGACATGGCAGAATGTCACAGGTTCACGCTGGAGCAAAAGAGGGGAGGGGCTTCTGGAAATGGTGATTTTTATTGGTCGGTGGGATTTGTGTAATATATGGAAACTGGGAATGATTATATGTGGAAGTGTCAGTGGATATACATGATCACAGAATAACAGATACAGGAATATTTTAGCTTTCTAAACATAAAACATAGACATTGAGCCCATTTGACTTTTCCTCATAGAAAGTATTTTCAGCCATGTTCACAATAATAATAATAATACTGCATAACATACATTGTATGTTGATACATTGTCAAATGAGTCAAATGTTAACTGTAGCTGTCATTTGTTTGGTAAAGCATGTTGTGAACTTTTGTTATGTTATGGGTCACCCTACCTGACCAGTTTATACACTTTAATAAACAACCACGTATGACAAAACTCAATTGAAACCGATTGTGTTCAACACACGCCACCGTGCAAATACTAAAAGTTGCACAGCAAACGAAAGATGCGCTGATATTTTCGCAAGTGGATTGACTTTATGCAACATTACTGCGGTTAAAAGCCGCAGTGAACGACTGAAAGCGTGTGGTCGCAGTCATGAAGTGAAATCTCAAGTCTATGGAGTCAGCAACTGACTTCCTCCAGATGAGTTTTGCTCATCTGCTTCTCCGGCTCGGAGCGCAAAACGCGCAAAACGCGCACAGCTCCTATAGTGACTCTCGTACCGCTTCCTCCACATCAACCACCACCTCCGACTTCAAAGTCTCGGCTCTCCTGCTTTCTGGCAAACCCATCCGAGCCCTGCTGACTTGATGCTGTTTTCGTGTTTCCAGATTTTTATCAGACTTCCCCTTGAGGAAAATAACCGTTATTAAATCAAAGGCTTCGGGTGAATTAGGGGTATTTTTAAGGTGAAAGGGGCGATTTGCGTGTTTTTAAGCTGAAGACGTCTGCAGGTGTCGCGCATATCAACCAAACAATAACGCACAAAAAAGCGCATTATTGCAGCGGATATATCGCACTTACGGCGACAATACGTTGCGATTGCATTACATTGTTGCGTTAAATTTGTTATGCATCGTGCAATAAATATGACAAAATTGTAAGCTTACTTTCATATCTATGCAATGTTAAAAATATAATATTTTAACACGTTGCATTTGTCGCGTACAGCTGGTTTTATATTGTATAACGCTGTAATGTATTAAACCATCTGTTGCACGCATTGGTTCATGACAAAAGGCTTAAGCGCTACTGTATGTTTACTGTCTGTCAAATCCAGCGCAAATAACATATATAAAGAATTTACTGACTTTATATGGAGGGATTTTCTTTACGTTTCATCAGGGAAATTACAAACGTTTACCGACACAAATGATCCACTGCCAACAGAAACAACAACGAATGTGCTGCCCTCCAGTGGCCACACGTACCAGAATAAAATGGTTGTAGCTCCAAGCACAAAACATACATCAAGGTCCTCCTAACTGTCACAAAGGTTATATCATTTTGACTTACTGGTTAAAAACTGCAGTTTTAAATAATGTTAGACTTCAGCTCTGCTGTCAGAAAATAACTGGGAAGCCCTTGAGAAACCATTACCTAACCCCAGTTGTTCCCCGGGTGGTGCAGTAAATATTAGCCACCACTTATATATGTATAGTATGGGTGCAATAAATTTGTTATATGCAAAATACAACATTTTAAAGCATTTGCAACCATTCTTGGGACAATGAAAAACAGTAATCTGAAATTGTGGAAAAAGTTTAATTTTGCAGATTCAAAGAAGCAAATAAAAAGAACGGCCACATCATTTATATAAAGCGTTGATCAATAAGTCAATATTGACAAATGAAACAAAAATCTACTACAAAAACAAAATCATTTGAAGAACAGACGTTTAATTGGACACGCTCTGCAACAATGTGATGTTGTCTCCTTTCAGCATAATTCGTCCTGTTGGAGAGGAAATACAATTAGATTTGCATACTAATAAACACTTAAAGTAAATGGAGTTATCTTGAGTTCACACTCACCCAGTGGTTTTCTGTTCTTGGTCTTCATGTGAACCTCCTCGGCATCATCCAAAACCAGGTTCATGTACTCATCAAATCCCTTAAATCAGAAACCATTTCCTTTTAAAACATCTCAGCGACTGTGTGCTCGTAAAATCTAAACTATATGAATCCATAGATACGCTGTATTTCAACAACGCACTGTGTCTGCTAGGAATTATGTGTTATTAGTCTTTGTAATGTACTGGGATAAGTCTGTTAATTGCTGAATATTAGATCTGATATTAGGTTTATAACTCACAATGATGCAACCCTCTATTCTCATGTTGACCTGTTCATAAAGCCACACTTGGATCCGTGAACGCTGCAGATTGGAGAAAAACCAAGTATTCAGATAATAGCATCATATAACAGCAACACTTAATTTTAAAAATGTTCATTTTGACCAAATAAAGTAATAAAATATAACTTACGTTCTGCAGATACCTGAAAATAAGGTTCTGATAACAGCGTTAAGGAGCAAAGCAATATAAACCAGCTATAGCATGACTGTTTAACGCATATATTGTTATCATTAATACTGTAAATACTTTAAGTTACATTATAATCAGAAAGCAAATGTTTACAGCACAACATGCAACAGAATCGACATTATAAGATGTACACGATCGTTTCAATAGAACCGCTGTCGTAGTATGAAAGGATACAATGGGCTGCACCATAACCTTTTGAACCTTTTGTCCTTGCCCCCTGTACGCCATCTTTTTTTCGATGATAGCTAGATATTTCAAATAAAAACACAATAAATGCAAAATTACATGTACTAATTATTGGCGCGGTAACGAAAACCTCACGTTGTACGCCGACGGTTTAATGGCGGCTGCGCACCGGAAGTAAAATGACGTAATCAAAAGACCCGCGGACTGTGTGCAGCGCCGCCTGTGGCTGGGAGACGCATTACAGAAGTGCTTAAAAATAAAAGCTCTAAAATGCTTGTTAACTTATTAATGTTAATTGTGGAAGTCAGAACAATAAAATGTAGTTTTTATTAAATGCATGTTTTGTATAATTGTAATTATTAGTTGATTTAGAAAGATTATTACTCATGATTCATTATATGAGCCAGGACAATAGTTTCCCAAGCATTTCATAGTCACAATGGTTTACATTTTTGTTTATTAATATTTATTATGTTTGCCTTTTTAATTTTAACAGTAGCAATGTTTTTCAATCTTTCAACCCTGTGTGGTGTTCGTGGCGTAGTCCACAGCATGCGTGACGTAAAACACACGTTTCTCCGGTCAGTGTGTCAATTGTTGTTGTTTTAGAGGCGCTCAGTGGTAAGTTGGTACCGCTTTACGCTTTTTCGTGATATAAGACAATATACATTTTTATCTGTTAGGTATTTATATATAGTCAGAAAGGTTGTTCGATTGACTTTTAGGGTGATGTATGTATAATGGCTGAGTTTTATAACGTTAGCTGCTGCTAATAACCTAGCCTGGCTAACGTGTAGTTTATGTGACATTATTGTTAGCGTTAACATTTATCTTATTAAAAACAACAACAAATGTGCTGAAAACAGCAATTTAATGAATGTAAGCTGTAGGGAAATGTTGTTGTTTAGCTATAGGAGCTTTGGTTTCGCTCCTGTATTTTCATGTTATGTGTTTATAGATCATTGGTAACCTGTTAATAAATTGCATTTATTTATAATGTTATGAATTTTATTAGTTGTAATCTGCCTGCTTGTGTTCTGGTTTTTGTACGTCGCCTTTGAATTGGTTACAAAGGCTGCATTTGCTTACGCAGCTAAACTGTTTGTTTTGAGACTGTCTGAATGGGATAAAGAAAATAAACTGGAAACAACTGTGTTCGTCAGCCTAATTCACAACCAATGTTAGTTAATAATATGCTAATGTTTATATGTGTATCATTTTTATACATTTACCAGTTTCACACATGTTATTATTACCCCAGAATTATCTTAATATATAAGCAGTGCTATACACTGTATGTATTGTTGCATGTAAAGGTAACTGCTTCTTATGCTACGTTGCTTTATTTAATGAAAGTGTTCTGTGTTTAGAACTGAACAGGTACAGAATGCTGCGTCTGCGTTGCAAGGCCAAAAATGGGACCCACCTAATGCAGGGGCTAACACACCAGTCCTGTGTTCAGGAGCTGAAAGACAAGATTGAGGAGCTAACAGGAATACCTTGTGATGTACAGAAGATCATGGTGGGCTATCCACCATCCAGTCTGGATCTACGCAATGGTGAAGCCCACCTCAAAGACTACCCCATCAAATCAGGTACAATTTTCTTGTCCATTGATCAGTATTATGAATTGATGGATTTTAAATGAAGTAATTAAAATATCTTGACAGGAGACACGTTGATTGTAGAAGAGGAGAAGAATAAACCCAAACCCCAAACGCAACCCACCGTGACCAAAGGGCCCAGCCTTGACTTGCCCCCGCGTTTAGAGCGCCGCGTCGTCCCTGCTGACAACTCGTGTTTGTTTACCAGTGTGAACTACGTTATGGAAGGGGGCGTGTATGACCCGGCCTGCGCCCCTGAAATGCGAGGCCTCATTGCCCAAATCGTAGCCAGTGACCCTACTGCCTACTCGGAGGCGGTACTGGGCAAGACGAATGAGGAGTACTGCACCTGGATTCGTCGTGATGACACCTGGGGGGGTGCCATTGAGGTCTCTATCCTCTCAAAGTTCTACCAGTGTGAGATCGGTGTGGTGGACACTCAGACGGTCCGTGTCGATCGTTTCGGCGAGGATGCCGGCTACACCAAACGTGTGCTGCTCATTTATGACGGTATTCATTATGATCCGCTCCAGAAGGTTGTTCCGACTTCGGACGTTCCTCCCCAGACTGTGTTTTCCACCACGGATGATGTAATTTTGGCCCTGGCGCTGGAGTTGGCGGATGAGGCGCGGAGGAAACGGCAGTTCACAGACGTCAACCGCTTCGCACTGCGCTGCATGGTGTGCCAGACTGGCCTGGTGGGGCAGAAGGAGGCCAGGGAACACGCCAAGGAGACCGGACACACCAACTTTGGGGAGGTGTGAAATTTTCTCTGCCTTGTTTTTTGAAATCACCCCCAATTTTGCCGCTCCACTGCCACTCCACCTGACTAGGTACCCGCTGTTTTACTGCTCTCTGTTCCAGTCTTGGTACAGTCCTCTACCTCACATTGTCTATTGGCTTTAGGAGACCTCATGTGCAGAGTTCCTCAAAAATCCAGTATTATGTGAACTTTGGTTTACTCTTGAGGTTGAAGTGTTTAATTGTGTTTTTGAATCTGTTGCCTGATGACGAAGCCTCAGTTTAATCCAAATTTTAATGATATTATCCACTAACTGATGTAATGTTTATTATGACTATAACAATTCAAGTATTCGGAGTGAGTGTTACTTCACGTTAAAAATCAGTGAATGGCAATTTCCTGTATTATGATCATAAAAATTTGCTGGATATTGTCACAATGCAAAATATCAAAACGGTCAAAATGCAAGTTCTAATCATTTTTTTCTTTTGTGTATGAAGTAAAATGTGATCCACTGTATTTTACCTGTTAGCTCATGGTAACATTGTTCTGATGTGTAAATAACAGTTTGACAATGCTGGCTGAACTCTGGCTTCGCATGTGATGTCTGAAACCCAATGAAACCGGATCGGTGATCGGCACAATGTTACTTAAATGTAATGAATCACATTTGCCGCTGTGTTCACACATGGACATTAGAGATTAGTATTAGAATTGTTCCAGAATTGTTATCTGTAATTTAATAACAACGTTGTATTTATATGATCCATGTTTTTAAGGTCATATCACAAAGGTTCTCAACAACTGATGACACACTACTTAAAGTCTTAACCTGTTACTTGAAATATTTAAATAGCTAAAATGTTAGTATCACCTCCACATGTTCTGAATCCTCTACGCGGTTCTTACGTTTATTCATTAAGCTAGTAAGGTTTCAGAAACATGGATTTTACACTGATGTGAACAACAATGGTGCTGAGAATCTGACTAAAATCCTTAGTGAATATGTAGCTGTTGTTTTTCTTTGAACGGCACTTGTTTTATTCAAATGTGTTCTCCTGAACATGGCTATGAAATATTGTAAGGAGGACTGATTGTAGTGACGTATTGTACATTGAACAGAGTGAGCTGTTGTATTGAAAACACAATTAATGGGGCAGTTTTGGAGGTTTAGAAACAAGATTAGTGTAGAAAAGTATCGTAGTATTAACTTCAAATATTCTTCAACATTTATGCTGATGATTTACATTCTCAGTGTGTTTCCAATCAGGTACTCTCCACACAATCGTGTCCCGAGAATTCACTGCTTTCCTGAGAAATGGTGCCATTGCGAGGCTGAAGGACTTGTTTTGTTTTTCTCAGTGATTTTTGTATAAGGCCATCATCAGTGTTTAATTTACACTAAGCTGTCATTCAAGACAACATTGAGCGAGAAACTGCATGCCCAGCACTCATCACAACAAAATCACTGGTTATACTGGGTTAATGAAAAATAAACTTGAATTGATAAATGTGTTTGTGTGGTTGTCAGTTGTATGTTGATGTTTTATTATGATCGTGTTTGTTTATTAATAAGGCCAGGGTCACTATTACTGTTGCTCAGTCTTATTTAATGTGGCATATGTGCAATTGGTTGCGTTCAGGTAAATAAACCTGCACATGACGCTAAAGTTATTTTAAGAAACCTTTAATAACACGATTAAGGAGGATTGACTGTGATCCTCTTTGAAACTTTTGTCATCACAGACGGAAAAGCAGTTTAATGAGAATATATGAATGGTTAGTTCATATATATTCGTATGTTATTCAATGCTGTTCAAAATGCGTAACTTTTAAAAAGCGTTGATTTCGCTACTTAAATCGCGTTAGTCTCTAATTGGCTGTTTCCGGAAACGAACGTAAATGATTGGTCAAAATCCCCAGCGTGCTGAGACGCGTCTCACTAAATCTGCTGCTCTTGCGCTCACCTGCCAGTCTGAAAGTTTCCCAGCAGGTGCTTGGATTACAACGGGGAAAACTTGATCATTTTAAGGTAATATAATATTAAAGACTTAATTCTACCTTTATAAATCATTTAATTTAAGAGAGTGGCGTGCAAATAAATGTACACGAATTATAAGCTAGAATGAATTGCATTTACAGGAATCAGACTTTTTAATAGTCAAATGTGTTGAATCATCATATGTGTTTTTTTCCACAGCCCATATTTCTGTCCTGTCAACATGTTTAGCAACCTATAATGGCAAAGGTCTTATTTCACATACATTTATGCATAATAAGTGAAACACTTTCTCTGAAGCTTAGCTGGAGGAAATAAAATGAAAATAATCATTAGAAAGGAAAAGTTATGAATAAAAGGACGTGAAACGTGAATCTGGTTTTATATGCTATATGCTCTGTGTGTAAGTTTAAATGTGTCTGAAATTACAATGTGTTTAAGGTTATTTTACAGTGAAAATAGGCCACGTTGATATAAATCAAAGAGGAAGCAAGGATTCATAAAGAAATCCTTTGTCAGGCGATTCTTTTCTTACAGCTGCTGAGGAATGAGAATCACTCCCAGTGCAATCGGACACTGAGCCATTAAAGCAGATAACAGATCCGTTTCTGTCTTTTGCAATAATGTACATATGCATTAAACCGAGTGTGACCTCAGTAAAGTGTTGTTAAAGCTTGTGCCCAAGTTGTTTTGTGAGAGACAAATATATCTGCAATGTTATAAAGTTTGTGGGACTGCGTAAGCGATGTTATGGTGATCCAAAGGGCACAATTTAGATTATTTCGAATCTGATTGTTTTGTGATTGTATTATATAGAAAAGGTCAATTGATTTATTATGTCTTTAACACAGAACTTTGTGACTTTTACATGGAAACAATCATTGTGTTTTTTTATGACTCGCTGTTTGCAAGATCACTTACCCAGAGGTTATTAAACATGACAAATGTTCATAACAAAATCACTATAACTGCTACAGACATTTGTGTCTGTTTAATTTTATTAACTTGTGGGATATGAAAGTGATCATTTTGTCTTGTTACTGATATAATTTAAATCAATGATGTGAATGATGTTACAAAGGATGTGACTCTACAACAATCTGTTCACAATGAACCCATTTGCCGTTTATTTGCATGTTATCAGACAATTGATTTTAACGTTGAAAGAAAAAATAATCCACGTCATATTCAAACCTGAAGAAAACAAACACAGGAGAATCACAGACTAATAACTGAATCAGAAATGCGAATTAAAACGTTCTCTAATAGTTTATAAATGCTACCATTCAAGAGCAACTGAAGCTGAGATATGCTGAACTTTGTTGTGCTGAAATTAACCCCATGAACTCTGAATTGCAGGTCAAAGCTGAGCTTATCTTCAAACAAACAGATAATTCACTGTTTTCTGTTGGTGTTAGACAGAGCAAAACGCTGTGTCACTGATATTATCTGATGAATTCATATATTGTACTTGTTTGGTGTGAGATAACATTTGAATGCAAGAAAATTGTTATTTTTCACTATTCTTGCTGATACTGAATACAGTCCATACATGGATTATTGAAATAATCAATAAGCATTTTTTACCTATAGGGGAAATGCAGTTTCATCTACAATGTCAAGGAACGGTCAAAGCAGGGTGTCATTAATTGCAATGCCAAAAACGGACACAAGTCAGGATGGAACGACAGGAGACACGACCGTAGAGATGGACAGTACAGGCAGCTGTGACAGCGTGGTCAGCTTCAACTCGTGCTTTGTGAGACATACTTTTATGTTATGGAGACATACTGTCTGTACTGTATCTTGTATATTCATTGACACACAAGCTATGCCTTTCCATTAATTCATGTCACTGCTTGATGTTTCAGAGTGATGATAGTTTGGAGTTCCTCTCTGCTGAGGAGAAAGCTTGTCTCACGTTTCTGGAGGAGACCATTCAGTCACTGGACACTGAAGATGACAGTGGGCTGTCCACTGACGAGTCCGAACCGGTACCACCCCGAGGAAATGTGGCGAGCAAAGCGGCCCATCTCTCTGCTTCAATACAGCTCAGTCAGCTCACAGGAAAAGGTGTGTTGTAGCTCTGCTGCTGGTAATGACATAAAATTTAAATATTTTCCTATAAACCTTTTGTTTTGACTGTAGATATACCCAGACGACCCATAGAACGTCCATTATCATCCGGCAGCCCGGATAAAAATGAAATTCAAAACTATATGGTCCCTACACCATTTATTCTAGCAAACTGTAACTCGCAAACCCCAAACAGATCTGGACCAGCTATATCTCGTACCAAGATGTCCAGCATGAAGATAAGTTCTGCTCAGCTTTGTCAGGAAGCTTCACGGGTTCCTTCAGAGGTTAACGTCAAAACCAAAAGCAAAGATACAGTCAGGGAAAACCTGAGTAACCACAAACCACAGAATGTGCCGGGCAGAGGACCGCTGACGTACGAAGACCTCGTACAGCTGCGTACGACTGCAGCAGTGAGGAGGAACCATGCAGCTGAGGCCACATCTGAAGACCAGCAGGTTCCTGCAAATAAAAATCTAGAGATCTCAAGGGCTGGGAAAAGTACAACCTCTAAGCCGCCTCCCCCTCCTGTGGCCCCCAAACCTAAAGTGAAAGCCTTACTTCAATCACCAATGAAACAAGAAGGAGCCATGAACCTACAAAGTGAAACCGACCTGCCTCAGTCTGGGCTGTTAGCGGTGGATGAATTAATGAACCCAGAGAAAGTGAGACTGGAGGCTCTTTGTAAGTTGGGTCTTCTTAAATTGCAGCCATCTAACACAAGGCAGCTCAGGACCCAGGAACAGAACTTAATTTCTCAAAAACCGAGGCATCAACAAACCCCACTGCACAACCAGACCACAGGTGAATCTCGTCCTCCATGTGTCGCACCAAAACCTGTTAAAACCATTAACCCACCAGTACAGACCCATATTGTACACCAACGGTCCATGAGCGACCACTGCACAGATCCTTCACGTTTACAACATAACAATATGGCTGCTACAATGGATCAGAACCACCAATCATGTTCTTCTACAGTAGAAACAAAGAACCATCTTAGAGATTCTCAGATGGATGCTAGTAAGTCAACACTCAAAAAAGCCCAAGAACAAGAACAAATGTCTCGTTCCAAACCACAACATGTTCAAGGCTTGACCGTTCCAGTGCACAGTATCGGAAAAGACCGGAGAGAAGCGTTGCGAAAACTTGGACTGCTGAAAAACTAAGAGTTGCTGATTGTCATTTTAAAGCAAGAGGCGTTTTTCTCTTCATCGATTATTTATGGACTCTGAATAAACTCTGTCACCCGGATGCCTTTCCCTGATGGCCCATTTAAGATAAAAAGGGTGCGTTTACTTCACCAGGTGCACTTAAGTACCTTATATTTAAACTGGCTGTGTAAGTAGATTAGCAATTTGCCTTAAACGACCCTTTGGTGTTGTTGATTACGGCCTGCGCTCATTCTTTCTTTTATATGTGTTTGAATCAAACCTGGTTTATGTACCATTGCTACAAAAACACATATGAAAACAAATTGCTGTTTTAAAGCAGAGACTCAACCTGTTAAACCCGGTTGTGTTTTACTGCAGCCTTTTCTTTCATAGATCATCTATCAGTCAGACTCCTCAGTTTACCGGCCGTGAGTGAGATCTGACACAGCACTTCAGTGGATTAACCCGTTATCTTGAGTTGCGACCAATAGACCAGCGTTCATGTTACCTGGCCTCTCACATTCATCTGTCATTAAACTTCTTTATCTCTGAATGTGACCCAGTTCATGACTTACACAGAGAATGGCTCTTTCTGTTTGTACTGACCTAGTTAACAATTGCCCCCCTATGGCTCTAGTTAAGCTTATCTTAAATATGATCGAATAAATTTGAATTTAAAAACAAAGAAAAAAAACACACACAGGCTAGAAATAAATGATGGTAATGTTTAGTCACAGAAAATAAATATTTAGAAATATTCAATCATTTCAATATTCATAGAATTTGTAACAGTATCTGGTTGCTAATGTCTGCATAACTAAAAACCCATTTAATTTGTTTCCAGTCTAATTACTTTAATGTCCACTAGAGGGGGTCCTGGACATTTATTATACGTAATGTCTAAAATACCCCCCAGACACGCCCCCCACCTCAGACACGCCCCCAAACTCACCCCTCGAAACCGGAGGTATTAATAAACAATGCAAACAAGAAATTGGGCTTCTGTGTCGAAATTTTTAGTGCAAGTAAGAGATGAAAAACATACATTAGGTAGCATTAGTTATGCATTAATAGAATTAGGTAGAATTAATTAAAATTCCTATGTTTTACACAGTGCTTATTAATCACATTATGTGACACTGAGAGTTAATCAAAAACACTAATGCCGTCAATTTACCCTGTATGACACGGCTAATAAAACAAATATCTGTCTTTACACATCTACAAATGAAATTAAACAGATAAAAAGAGCTTATTATAACATAAAGCTCTGGGCTTATCCATGTATCCGTGTTTTTCATGGATTTGGAAAGTCATTTGGTGTCAGTTTCCCTCCGCTGGGATCAGCGTTTTGCTCTTCTTGCGCTTAATTTTGCCATTTGCAGGCAGGACTCCCAGGGACTCCAATCGGAACGGACGCGGAAGGAGAGATTCTGTGGATACGGGGGATAAACTGGGTCCGCTGGAGGTCTGATGAGCCGGACCCGAATGATTCGCTGTTGGAAAATGATGCATTAGTGACACAGAAACTGACACTAAAGCCTTTTGGGTGTTGAAATACTTACTTGTGTTTTTGATAGAGTCTCCAGCTAGTAACTGACTGGTGCGCTTTAGTTTGAAGTAGTTAGTGGCAATGTGTTCGCTATCGCTGCGGTCCAACATCTCTTTGTATCGGTCCTCTTCCTCTTCCTGCTGAAAAGAGACCGACAGCTGGACTCGTGTCAAAGCCGAGACGTGATCTGACTGTTGTGAACATCAATCATCTCTTATATTAGATATATAAACAGCACTTACATGTCAAACAAATACATTAGTGATGGAACTACACCACAATAAATGTCAGAACGTTGGGTAAACACACATGGTTTCATAAGGAACCTTAACATACACGCTTGGTTCTCATGACCTTTAAATAAACATAAACATTAAATAAAAAAACGGAATTGTTGGAATACCATGAAAGGATCAAACAGGTCCGATGCAGAGTTCCTGCGTGCTGACAGTCTGCCTAACCCACCGGGAACTGGGGGAGGAACTATAGGGTGAGAAAAAGATGAGAAATGAGTGAGAAGATCCAAACCACATAAGCAACACATGAACCAGAAGATGTGATGAGAGAGTTGTTCTGGAACAGCTTCTAAGGAAACATTATTTATGTTCCATAACTTTACATATGGTTTTGTAAACTTAAAGTTTTCAACATCCAGTTAAATTATATTACAGTCTTTATATCTTCTATAATTATGAAAGAAACTGGTAGGTCTGAGTTTTAAACAAACAGTAATTTAATGTTAATGAAATGGTCTGAACACAGATCCATAACACCACAAACAGCACCAGCTCTTACCTGCAGGCAAAGTAGTTTTCTGGACCACAACCTCTGGCAGTCTCCATATCCCGCCCTCTTCGTCCCACACCGCCTCTTTCTTCAGCCGGTCCAGGTTGCTGTAGTTACAGTCCCTGCGCACCAGGGGCGCCATGCGCTCCAGAATTCCTTGAAGGAGCTGACCTTCCCGCTCCAGACGTCTGATGGTGGCCAGATAGTCATCTCTCTCCATCTCGAACTCAGCCTGAAGATCTCTGATCTCCAGCTTCGCAGCTCTGAGCTGCCAACAAAGGTGGGAAAAAGTTTAGGAAATGTATTTACAGCATTCAAGAACTTCTCAAATTCACATGCTGAACCCTGCAGTGAAGTTCTAAGTCAAAACAGGTCTGAATAGTGAAGGTTCTCACCTTCTTCTGGGTGTTCTCCAGGTGTCTGCTCTTGGCATGAACTTCTTCTTGAATGGAGTCATAAACATTCAGCAGGATGCTGTCACCGTCCTCACTGCTCTGGTTCAGAGCTTCGATTAACTGTTTTTTTCTCTGGTCAGCCAACGTTTTTCTCTGCCTGTGTCTCTGCTTCAGTTCCTCGTTCCTCACCTGCTCTCCACCCACAAACTCCTGCTCCAGCTGCTTCAGCCTGTCGTGAAATACAATATCTAATAAATACAAATCTAAGGTTTTTATATTACGGTTTTGGGGCCAGTGTAGCTTTCAACTAAGTTCAACAATGTCAACAATGAGTTTCTCACCTTTCTAAGACATGTCTCTGGTCCAGCTGACCTGGTGTGGCAAGCACAACTGTATCTATTGAAGAATCCTTCCCACTGGGACCTCCTGGGACAACAGCGACTGAATGACTCTTCTAAACAAATACAATTGTTTAGCTTGGTGAGACGAAATATTCCATCAACTGCTAAAAACTTCTTCAGAAACATATGCATGATCTGAGACAACCAAGATTTAATCACTTCACCTGGGTTGCATCACGATCGAGATGTGAATGTTCCACATCTTTAGCCATGACTGGAGCCAAACGGTCTTCTTTGTGGTCTGCATTTGATTAAGGACATTTTAACATGATTAGTAAAACATTACATCTACAATCTGCATTTATGTATTTGGCAAACACTTATTTAAAGTAAATTACAAAATATTCAATGCATTGTGACATTTATCTGTATCTGGTGCCATGGCATTGGTAACACAATGTTCCACAAGTTATGGATGGAAAACTATTGTAACTGAAAATGCAATAATACTGAACAGTTGTTACACATTACCAGTAGAAGTTATTCGGCCAGTTCTGGACCTCTCCAGAGAAGAAAGTCTGGTCTCATATGATGTTCTCAAGGCAGCAATGTCCTCCTGGAGTTTGACTTTGGACTCTTGTTCTGCATTGTACTCCGCCTGCAACTTGGACAGTTTTTTCTCATATTCCTAAATGAGGTGAAAGTTTTTGGGTCGGTTAAGATATTGATCCAGGAAAATACTTTATATGTGAATCATTTTTTAATTGAAGGACCTTGTTTTCCAGATACATTATTCAACTCTATATTTTTTTGCTACCAAACTCCAGTTGGACTCTTTGGTTGATCATCACACACCTCTTTGATCCTGTCATTCTCCGCCTCGCTCTCTGATGTGTTACTCTGGGGTCGTGAGACGACAGCTAAAGAATCTCTTGACCTCTGACCTGTCAACAGTGCTGATAACAAACCAACAGTTAATGATGCGCTGCTGGTTTTCCTAACGCATTCATAACTGCAAAGCAAAGCTTGTACTCGGAGCTAAAAAAATTAAGAAGAACAGGACTAGTTCCTTACAAGAAAGGTCAGCAGACCCCAGCTGACCAGAGATTAACGCCCGCAGTTTCTTGATCTCTTCTTGGTATTCACGCAGGAGGGCATCTTTAGGGTCCTCATTGATGCGTGGCCGGTTCTGGATGCTCTTGGCACGGTTGGCGTATCGTAAGGTGCTGAGGCTCTCCTCATAGTTGTTGTCAGCAGGTGAGAGACAGGCCACCATGAGGGTGCGAGTGTTTCCGCCCAGCGAGTCCTGAAGCAGACGAGTGAGCTTTGAATCCCGGTACGGGATGTGCTTGGAGCGACCGTCCACCAGAGCAGATATGACGTTCCCGAGAGCTGAAAGAGACAAGTTGATCTTGGTGGCTTCCTGAAGCCGGTCTCCAGTAGCACCGGTTTTTGACTGTCGCTCGCTTCCCGCAAGGTCCACGAGGTTGAGTTTACCAGCTCTGAGATGTTCTTCACCAGCAGCATCTGAGCTCACATGAAGATCATAGATGTTATAAATCTTGTGTATTCCCAGCTAACACAGAACATTTGTTGGCTAACATCATCTCAAATGTTCTTACGACTTTTTTAAACATTGTTTATCACATATATAAAAAATTGTACTATTAAGTTGTTAGCAAAATGTAAAGTATTTTTCATGTTTTTGTTACTTAACAGAAACATTTTGTTACTAAAAGAATATTTTTTAAAATTAAGCAGGATTTTTTTTCTTTTCACACTGTTTATTTGTTTGATCTACTCTGTCCTTGTGCGTTTCAGGCCTGACCTGTGTTACAGATCTCCAGATGAATCGTGAATATGGAGTGAGAGCGAGAGGAATCTTTGTTCATGAGCGTGTAGCCCACAGATCGATTCTTCCAGCCCTGATCCATAATCCGCTCACATTCCCCGACGCTGTGGACCGTGTGCATGGAGAGATCTCGCACGTACACGCCACGTTCTGGGTGTTCCTTCAGCTTTACCACACACAGAACAGAGACATTCAGTCCTTCCATAACATAGTGAGCTGTGTGGGATTTCATACTTTCATTGTGGACGTACCTCCAGCTTCTGTTTTGTGTCTTTTCCCAAAAGGTCTCTGATTTCCTCCTTGTAAATCTCCAGATAAGAGGCTCGTACAAGGAATTTTGTGTTCTCTGCACACTAGAAAGAAAAGTTCAACTGTAGCGTGACATGCTACCGTGTGGTATTGGTACATAGCCACACAGTATGAAAAGTTATTACCTGGATTGTCTCAAAGATGTGTTCAAAAGCTCTGGGGATGACTCCTCTCTGTGACGGAGGATCCACAACACCTTGCATGGTGAACGACTTGCCGCTTCCCGTTTGTCCGTAAGCGAAAATTGTCCCATTGTAGCCCTCAGTCACACCCTGTTAGCATAATTTTAGCACACAAAAATTTTGCAGTACAAAATTAACTATAAAAACAATTCAAATAACAATTCATGTTATTCACAGTTCTTTTTTTTATTTTTATAATTTTAGATATTCATATTTATCATCAACATTATGTTAGTAGTTCAATGAGATGATAAGTAGTACTTTTAGTAGTGTGTTTAAGAATAAAAAGCTAAAGAAATAGGGTTTGCTTTAAAGGAGCGTGACATAAAAAATAAATGTGCAAGCAAAAAAACAATTAAATTTTCATGCAGGCTTTCTAAGAAGGAACCTACAGATTCTACGAAGTGTTTGTTGCAGCGTCACAGAAGAACCAAGTTTTATTCCCCAAACTCAAAGGTTCCTAAAGTACTTGTTTTACTACTTGTTTTCACGGTCTCAAAAAAACAAACAAACTGTTTAACCAACTTTTTTTGTGGAACCAAAAGGTTCTGTGAGTTTCATAGAACCATACAGCCCATAGAGAACCATGCAGTACCATAGAGAACCATACAGCTCATAAAGAACCATGCAGTACCATAGAGAACCATACAGCACCATAGAGAACCATACAGCCCATAAAGAACCATGCAGTACCATAGAGAACCATACAGCYCATAAAGAACCATACAGCCCATAGAGAACCATGCAGTACCATAAAGAACCATACAGCCCWTAAAGAACCATGCAGTACCATAGAGAACCATACAGCCCTTAAAGAACCATGCAGTACCATAGAGAACCATACAGCCCATAAAGAACCATGCAGTACCATAGAGAACCATACAGCCCATAAAGAACCATGCAGTACCATAGAGAACCTTTATTGTTCCATTATAAGAGTGTCCACTACTTGATTAACCCTCAGTGCTGAATGTTTATCGACAAAGGACCCAAACAACCAGTAAACAATCTATTATAGAAAAGGCTGCAGGTTACTTCCGTGTCACACTTAAGCAGTTCAGGTGTTCAGTTTCGGACAAGGTGTCGTATATCCCAGATCTACGAGCGCAGGGACACAAAACAAAATCCGTATTACCTCCACCAGTGGATACGCGATCTCATTGTACATCTGCTCGGTTGAATGGTTGCTGTAATAAGTCCCATCAAACGTGAACTGCTTGGGCGGCTCTTCCGTGGCTCCAGGTTTCTCAATGAAGCACTGACAGCGGCCGGCGTCAACAGATACGACCGTATCGCAGCTCATCGCCTTTTCCCTGTCATTTAGTGGTCGACACCTGACGACCACCTTCACGGACTCTGAAGACATCTTGATCGCTTATCTGCGGAGCATGAACAGTCGCCCAAGGGTTTTGAAACGACGAGAAAGACGCTTTCTGTCGTGGTCATCCGGTCCAGGTTCTGCGAAAGCGGGTCCAAGTTGAAGCTGCGGGTCGCGTCAAAGCGACGCGAGATGAAGCGGCGCGTTTCTCTCGCGGCGGCGTCCCGCGTTGCCTAGCAACCTCAAACTCGCGTTATTGATGCACATTTAAGCAACGTTGCGTTTATTATCGTTTATTACAATCTATATATCTAAATGTAAAGCTTTTCATTGTGTCGAATTTAAATACTTATAAATATAAAAATAACACTTTTTCAATCTTAACATTAATGGATGCATTATTTTGTGACAAATGGTCACAAAATGACAAGTCAAATAAGCGTTTTTTTTCTGTATAGCGCCTAAAAAGGCAAATTTTCGTGTTATTTGGGGATTAAAAAGCCAACTTTGACTGGGTTAAAGAGATTTTTCAGTGTCGTCTTTAAAATGAACAAGTACTGAACAGACACCAGGATTATAGGCTCAGTTAAAGTTTATGCAAAAGGCTAGAAGTCACTTATATTAGCAAAATAACAGGAAACGTTTGGGTTCGGTACAAAAAAAACACTTTAGAAACACCAAACATTAAGGTAGCAAAGATAAATCTACTAACTGGACAGTGAAAGTTACGGAGTCACTCCAAAACTGGTGAAAATATACAAACCAAAACAAGACAGGTAAATAATACAGGTGCACAGTGCTGTCAGGACAAATGGTTAGACAAACACTTACCAAAAATGCTATTCTGTGCCTTTCCCTAATATGCCGGGTACATGTAAAAGCTGACGTTAACATAAGACATCACACAGTCCCAAAAAATATATATATAAATGACATAAGCGCTTCAGTGAGTTTAACCTACAACCAAGAGCAAAACATGGGTGACTGTTAAACATAATAAAGGGTGTCAGTGATTAAGGTCACAGTTAGGACGATTTACTGATGTCAGCAGCTTTAAAAAGGAAAATTGTCTTTAAAAAGTCTTTAAAAACGGGTTTCATTAAAAAAAGGGAACCAGGAGAGGAACTGGATTCAAACATAGCTGTGACACTGGCTTTTCAACTGGCCTTTCTTGCCATGTTGCGGCGAATGTGAACTCTTGTTTCCGATGTCCTCCCAGTCATAGCAGTGGTTCACACGAGCGCAGCTCAGAGAACATTCCAGATCATCACTGACCTCCATGTAGTGTGTGATCAAAGCAGCAAGACTTTCAAACTCGACCTGGCATTTCTGCAAATAGACACACACAGTTGAGACAGGACAAGACTTTTGTCTTCCGGACTTAAAGACCTGCAAATCGTCTCTTACCTCAAGGTGGAATTTGCCCTTGGAATTCTTAATTGAAAGAGTTACCAGGCCTGACAGAAAGCGGACGATAAGAGAGCCACGGTTTGGCTTTTTGGGGTCAGGATATAGCAGGAAGGCACCAAGTACATCGTCTGCCAGTAGTTTGGAGCTACAGTCACTGCAATGGAAACCAAATACTAAAGACAAGAGTTCAAAGGGAAGACCATTGTGTTAGCAGCGCAAAGGTCACAGTTTCGTTTCCCAGGGGACACATGCTATATGACTGAACTTCTTGGATGTAGCCTCTTGTGGGCTGAGCTATATTGTGAATTATGCACAACTGCAGGAAAGCTCTGTAGACCATCTTGGCTTACTTAATACTTAAATCTGTCTTTAAATTTAATAGAAGAAGTGCATTTAAAATGCAACTATGGAAACATGAAGGAACATGCAAGTAACTATTGAAAAATACTACAAATGAAAGCATTAACTTGTGATCAGGACATTTAAGGTAACAAGTAATTTGTTAGCGTTAGCAAACCAAACCACCACTGACCTAGAGACGCCAGCCCAGCACCAGACTGCCTGAGCCAGAGCTTCTTCGGTCTGGGCCAGACTGGGAGTGCGAGCACTGCCCGCTTTTGTGCTTTCCGGACCCTTTTCTGTTTCACACAGGGAAAACATTCTTTAGACTCCCATAGGACTCCAGTTCTCATTGGTATCACAATATTTGTTCTGGCAAAGTGAATCCCTATAAAGTTATTTTAGAACAAAACTTTTTGCCTCTCTACTGCCATCTCTGTTGAAAACAAACCTGCAGGTTACTTAATTTTAATAATATTTTAAAATGTCAATTAAAAAACTTACAGATTGCAGCTTTAAAGTGAATCTTCAATGCAACACACAAACTTACAGACTACTACTTAGACAACTAAATGAAAACACTTATATATTGAAAATATTGAATTATGCAACTAGCAAAATTAATTTTGTGGAAATTCTAAAGAAAGGGGCCCGACCACCAAATTTACCACCCACCAAATCCAAAGCAAACCCTTCACAATTGCCCAGTGTCTTATAAATTGCCAACCACCATAACTAAATGTGTGCATTACCTAATGAACTCTCTCACTCTTGAAAGCACTCTATGAACACTTATCCCACCTTGTGGAGCATTCAGTTTATCCTGCAGATGACGCTGTTTGAGAGGAGTAAAGGTAAATGAGCGATACGCTCCACAACGGAACGCTTTGGTCCGAATCGCCATTTTACGAACTAGAGTTGGAGACGAGGTTGGACCCTCCTCTGGACTACTCAACAGCTCTGGGTTCGGTTCTGGGACAACCTGCTTAAAAAAAAAATTAATTAACTTCTCTTGTAGAAGCTTCAACAAAAATGATAATTACAAAGCATAGAAATTTGTGTTTACTATCTGTGTGAACAAACCTTTGCCCCGGGCAGCAGACCTTGAGTTGGGGCCCTGCGGAAGGAAACCAAAGCACTAACGCTAAGCGGGAACCCTTGATTAAGCAGCGACGGGGTTCGAGAAAGTTTCTTTCCAGAATGTTCCTCCTCAGCTTCTTCTGGATGTTTCTCTAGAAAATACAGCTGAAAACAGCGGCAGAGCAGAAGGTTCAGGAACTGGGCCTTCAGAAGAAAAGAGAAACATACAGAAAGTCAAAGTTGTGTATTTTGTTTAGCTCAAACATATCTTATGCAACATTTGAAGATATTTTATTTGGTAAGACATTGGTATCTGATATTTAAGCTGGCAGGACAAATCAAAAACATGTCTTGAGGGCTTCAAAGTCATCACTGCAGTTTCCTCATGTTGAGACTTACAGCTCTGGCATGTCTTGCTCGGAATAGATGGCAGTAAAGCTGGACGTCTGAATTGCCAGGATTATGGGAGACGAAGGCAAACTGGGCATCAGAGGGACGGGCAGTGGACAGCGAGATTCGACTCATGGCATGAGCCATGAGAAGCTTCTGATGATACATAAAATACAAGTTTAACTTTTGTGCAAAGCACACAGCATGTCAACCAGCCCGCTAAACCATCTTAACCAGCTAAAACAAGGCTGGGTGACCAGCGACAACCTGCCAACCATCTGAGGTTGTTTTTTTAACAGTAGATCTCACCGTTTCGTCCTCATCGTAAACTTTGACTCCTTTGACAGAGAATTTTAATGACACCGTTCTCTTGCCATGACATTCCTGCAGTTAGAGATGATCGGAGTTCATTTAAACATCGATCAAACGAAACATACATTTGAGATTATGGTCATGACACACAAATGACCTTGAGGGACTTTAGCTGAGTGTGCAGCTGGTGAATTTGGTCATCCAGACAGCTGTCATCCACAGGAAATGAGCCAATGTACTAGACAAACAGAGACAAGCATGTTAAGCAAGACAAGTATGAGTTCACGATGCATCATCCCGTTGCGACACAAAACAAATACAAACGCAGATATAAAGTGAATTTCACCTCAGCAGATCTGGTCACAATCCCACTGTCTCTGCCTGCCGTCTCGCCCATGTCTGCGCCTGTTGTCCGTCTCCGCCAGCTGCTGTTTAACCAAAGTTAATGCTCAGGAAAGTTTCAACGCAAGTTAAAACCGCATATCCGACATTTAAACCACACAAAGTGAAAAACCAAGCAAACAGTTTTGTGGAAATACCACGAATTTTTTAAAGATTCAAGTTAAATCTCTTAACTAACAAGGCAGCGTGTGGTAGGGATTTATCACACGCGCATGCGCCGTTCAAACGCACCGACACCGAGACAGAAACGACTTTATAAAAGTTTTAAAAAGTAAAGTTTGGCGGTTTCAGTTACGCTTACAAGCTTAAATATTACATTTATTTTATAGTTATATATAAAAACAAAGCATAGACACAAGCAATAAACTCACAATCATTAATCCACGACCGAACCTGGCGGGGCGGGTCGCTTGTCCGTCCGGAGCGTCTGAACTTCTGCCTCACCTTAATGCGCTAAATCCCGCCTATCAAACCCTGGATCCATCCCAGTGGATTTTCCCAAAGCAAAATCTCCGCCTACAGCACATCGTGATGAAACTTACTGGTTAAAAAGCCGTGACTAGTTATTTGGAGGCTGAAATTTCCTGTGATACAGATTCAGTTCGGTTTGGTCCGATTAATAAAACATCACAAGATCAGTGATGTATGTCTCCACGAAAGCAGAAAGGTTTAAAAACTTTGGTAAAAGTTTAGATATACTTTTAAAACAAGTCGGGACAAGCTATTTAAGTAAACAGTAAGATCGCATTAGCTCTTGTCGGGACATGGTGAAGAATTTGTTATAGTGAGTTGAAGCTTGTTGTTTATTACTGTTGCACCCAATGTGCTGGATATTAAACCAAACCGGGCAAATAAAACAACAGCCAAATGTTCAAGTACAAATATAGTCACTTTATTAAGGACTACAGAAAAGTGTATCAGTTACATGCATGCAGGGTAAAGGTGAGCAGTACTCATAAAATTACATCTAACTCCCCTGACAAACTAACACACAAGAATATGGCAAGTGCATCAAATGTTTTCAACATTTGCTCTTCAGCTTATATTCTTCTTCATAGACTATATAGAAAAAATGACAGTCATGAATATTGATGCCAAAGTTACTTTAATGATCCTTAATCAGACTTGAACCGTAATTTCGCATTTAGGTCGACATTGAACTGAAAGTTACATGGAGGAACAATCAGCAACAAAACTCTTCAAATTACAACAACAGTAGCTAAAGACCTTATTTCACAAAACATGACCGAAAAGTAAACTTACAGTTTCTTGAGCACTGATGATACTTAAACCTTAAAGAAAGGGCCATTAGAAGAACTAAAATGTTTGCCTCTACAGAAACACTAACAAAGACCTTCGAATCATTCTCTTCTCATCGGTGAAGAACATAGGCGATGTGATGACGGTCACGTAATGGTGACAGTAAAAACGTCTTAACACAAACAGTAGCATCTCTACCCTACCTCTTTACCTGTAATTTAGAAATACTGAACAGAAAACGCCTGTATTAGGAAAACAGCAGAGTAACTTTGAAAAGGCCAGTATCTTTAAACAGAGGCCATAAGACAGAGAAAAAGGGAACTCTAAAAAAACAGGAAAATAAACAGCACTGCCATCTACAGATATACAGTAGATCTTTCCAGCCACTGACTAACACTGGTTTATTTCCTGGCTCGGAGTGACTTCCGAGAAGCCGGTTTAGTTTTCACAGCTGGCTCACTTTCTTCCTTAGCTGCCTTGGGGACTGGCCGTTTGGACCCTCTACTTGTCATCTTTTTGACTGCCGGCGTTTTGGGTTTGCTGGTCGGTGCGGCTTTCTTGACTGGTGTGGCTTTAACTGGTTCGGGTGTTTTTTTAGAAGCGGTTTTGCTCGCAGCGGGAGCAGGTTTCTTGGATGGTTGAGCAGGTTTCTTAGCTGGTGCAACTGATCTTTTTGCCGGAGCAGGTTTTCGGCTGTTGCTTTTGCTTTGACGAGCTTTAGAGCGCGACACCGGCTTTGCACGACGGGCAACCCTGCAGACAAACAGAACATTTAGCTTTGGAAGGAAAATCTTGAAATGCAAGTGACACCACAATAGTCACCTATAAAGAAACAGGGCCTTGATTACAGAAGAAAAGATTATCACGCTTTACTCCTGTTTTGCTTTAGAGAAAGACCTTCCTTGCTTATATTTATAAGGACTGCCTGTCTGTCAGTGATTGGGTGGCTGTTGCTAGGATGTTGTGGGTGGTTGCACAAAGAAATGTTGTGAAGAATCTTGATGCTTGTCTTAGCATTAATAATCAACATATTAAGGTGATTTACTTTTTGGGAGGTGGAGGAGGAGGCTCATCGTCTTCTGATTCTTCCTCCTCAGATTCCTCTGACTCTTCCTCTTCAGATGAGTCTCCACTTTTCCTCTTGCGCTTGAGCTTCTCTTCCTCCTTCTGTTTGAGTTTTTCCATCATTTCAGGAAACAGAATCGCTGGGCTGCAGAAGACCAAGCAGACAGGAAGTTCCTTCATCATCATGTTGTAATTTCATCTTTTGTAACTAGTTCTCTCCTGTCACAACTTCAGGACTAAATGGGTAAAACTCCAGTGTGATGCAATGAGTAACCCAGGATTAAAATAACCAGGGGTTAACCAAAAACAAATGCTATATTTTACTTCACAATGCTTCCACTGAGCCAAACATACCTTGGGTAATATGGATAGCTAAGCTGGTATGAGCCGCTGAGTCCATGACCAGATATCTGCTCCATCCAGCCCATCATCTTACACTTCTGCAAGGTCCTCTTCAAGTTGGACACTGTGAACACACAAACCTTCTCAGAACACCTGAATGGCACATACTACACTCTATTACACAAGCGTATTTTAAGGGTGGCTGTAATGCAAACAAGGATAGATCAAGAGATGTTTGGGTGCCTAAATTCTTTAAGTCATGTGAGTATTACACCAAAAAGTGGCCTTAAAAGCAAGCGTAATTGGGTCTTTAGAGAAAACATACAGCTGATGCTCTGATAAGTGAGATGTTATTGTGCCGTACCAACAAAATAACCATTCTGCTGCTTCTGTTTCTCCACCAGGAATTTGCGCAGGATGGTGATGCTGCAGGTCTTGGGTTCGTTCATGGCTGTGATGGCGGCCACTACAGCGTCCTCTAGCAGCCCGCCGCCCATGAGCACCTTATTCCCTGCTTTTTTCAGCTGTTATGACACAAAAAGATTCCCAGTGAGGACCCGTGTTTGGGTCAGCTGAATCAGCTGAAGAAGACAACTGACCTGGAATGTTCCAGAAGCTCCCTTGCCAGTGATCTGCTCCAGGTAGCCCTTTTCCACTGATCTCTGCAGACAGTTCTTCAACACGTCTGGCCTGTTCTCCACATTGAGCTGTGGGAAGTGTTGCTCCAGGTACTTCTTGATCAGGATGTAAGACGCCTCTTTGGGCTCACAGAGGCGTGTCATGATCAGAGGCAGAGATTCTCCCAGTGTCTCCTTCGGCCCTGCAGTCACAGCCGGCTTCTAACAACCAATCCCAGAACACACAACGTCAAGTTAAAGTCATGCAAACATTCCATAGCCTGGCAAACCATGTGAACCAGTCACTTTTGGACAACAGCGTGCAGTTACTGTACCTTTCCAATGGCGAAGCTTCCGGATAAACCTTTACCCTTCAACTGTGGGAAACGTAGAAGATAAAGTATGTCATTTAATCTTCTGTATGTAGAGTTGAAGTAATAATGGCATTTAATGGCAGATCACCTGTTTGACAGAACCCTTCTCAACCATTCGCTTCAGGGCCTTCTTATAAAGATTTTTGGTCTTATTGTCCATTTCCACAGTCGGATATTTCTTCAGCACAAACTTCATAATGGTGACCAAAGATGCGCCGCTCCGTTGCTCTTTGCAACTCTGTTGGTAAACACATTAAATATGCAAGATCTTTAAACAAAATGGAGAAGAAAAATCAATTCAGTATTTGTTCAATTTCCAGGTGTTCCATGAGACTGGAAAACTAACCGAAGAGTGTTAACTAACTTAACAATGATTCTAAATCAGACCTCAATAGCTTCTATGATGACTTCTTCAGCTTTGGGCTGGGAAAATGCGGCCACGTTGACTTTGTTTGCAGAGACGGTCGCCCAGGATGGAATCTTCTTTTTGATCTTTTTGCCTTTGTCATCCACATCTTTTTCACTGTAACATTCAAAGAAACAAATGCATGAACCGGTTTTATTCAAGAAAGGAGTGAAAAGATAATGAATTGTGCCGACAGACAGGAAACTTACACTTTGGCTACGGTTTCCTTCACTTTCTTCTTCTTGTTTTTTCCTTGTTCAGTTCCTGGCTCCTCTGGTTTCTCTCCTTCATTAGGTTTCTCTCCATCAGTTTTGGGCTGCTCCTCAGCATCAGGAGAGCTCGCTTTCTCCCCGTCGCCCGCGGCCGCCTCCTCCTCACGAGGGGGTTCAGTAGGAACTGGGTCTTTATTTTTCTCCTTCTCCTCTACAGGAGTGGATCCTTCAGCTTTAGCCTCTGTGGAATGAGAAGATAGCAAAGACAGTCTGGACTGAGTTGGATGGTTTCTTGACAGTTAATATCTCGCAGACTGAGTGGAAATCACATCACATTCTGTGGCAGCAGTTTGTTTGAAACCACTTTTTTTTTTCAAACATCATGTCACGTACTTTAACATTACAGCTGTATTAAACATAAAGTGTGTGTTATATTTTGAAAGACTTCCAAACTATAATAGTTTGTGTTAGAAACAGACCTAAGTCTTACTGTTTTAAATTCATATGCTGTTTATTTACAAAGGTGACTAACAATTAAATGACTAATAATTTTACACTTTGGGTGAGTGTTTCAGGCTAAATATGCTTTAACAACATATTTCTTATAAAGTGGCGAGGTTCCATTTTGTGCATATGCAAATTATTTAGCCTGTCATGGGGGCAGTAAAACGTACCTCCCTCAGGGGCATTTGCTGGGGGTGCATCTTCTTTGGGTGGAACGGCAGCTCTTCTGCGAATAGGCATGACTGTAGCCTGCCAGCAAAAAGACTTTATTAAAATAAAATTACCAACCACAGTGCATTTAACTTACTCTGCATATGTTCTGAGTGGGTCTTTAATGGGAATACATTACAAACACGTTGCATGGTGAATTGTGTTACAATGGCCTATATATTGTGATAAATGCACAGAATAATTTACAAAATGAAAACATTTAGTAAGTACATATTTGAAGGGCGAAAACGCACGAGCATGACCTGTGCTTTGCAAGGGAAACCTTGTGCAGTGAGAAGCACGCAGACGGACAGGCGCTGGACATAAAAGCACAGCAAATTAATGAGCAACACCATTGTTTATATGCTCCATATATTTTCTTTGGTGGGATATGGACTGCGAAATGTGCAAATAGTCACAGTTTCATGCAGCATATCAATGCACACGAAGCCAACTGCATGCAAAAACAATTAAATCGAAAATGGCCATTTTGTCTATTTTATCGTGTACAGTAATGGCGCTGCGTTGGGCTGAAAACGGTAAATGCATGAGCTTGCAAATACAAAGCAATAAAGACACACGCGCGGCTACAGAACGTACAAAAGAGGCTATAAACGGACAATGCATTATTTCGTTATATACTTTATAACGCATACCTTGATGTACTGCTTTATCGGTTGAAAGAAACACTCCCTTCTTTTTGCAATTCTCTGTTTACGTGCCCCTCCCCCACGTGCGTACACGTAGGAACGTGGGCGTGCACGCATGCGTGCGCGTGCCAAGCACGTCCACCGGCGTGTAGGTTTAGCAAAACGATTTGTCATTTGGATTTTAAATAATATTGCAATCATTAAATTATATACGTACATTATTCCAGTATTGCTCCAATATTGCACTTCTGATCCTTAATAAATATGAGGTCTTAAAACTATTTGTATAACAGTTCTAAGAGATTAGAAACGTGCTGTTTAAAATAGGTATTATGTAGCACAATTGTGTTTGCAGTGCAAAGTTGGTGTTTGAATGACCAATAACACTCACCTGATAAAAATATATTTGTTAAAGGCACTGTTACCAAATGCATAAATGTAAATGTGCTGAAATAACAGTTTTAAATGGAATGCAACATCTGAAACAAAGTTTCTTTGTTGTTGCATAAAACATAAACTATCCATACACCAACAGCTGCTCATATTATCTGTTATCCTCACCATATCATGGTACTGCCACGGTAAATATTAGTAAGAAAATATTTAAAAAGCATGTCCCTTTCTGATGCAAAATATCGAGGTTAAACAAACAGAAGAAACAATTGGACTGCAGATCACAATTTGCGGGGTTTCACCATATACAAAAAACACCCACACATTATCTGTGTTTTAAAACCCTGCATGTGGTGTCTCACACAATAAACCAGCCTGCTGTTCTTAAACACATGATAAAACGCTTCCCATCTAAGTCATGTTTCATGTGGCTCATATACATGTCTGTCTCTGAGCATGTTAGATTATTCAGATTTTGTTTGTACACTTTTCTCTGATGTCTGTTCATACTAGGCGGGTTACCATGCCAACACAAACCATCATCTTTTCAGAGGGATGGCCCACTGTTGCCTTGGAGACCCATCCAATGGAATTGGCCTACAAGTGAAATTGCAATTTCATTGGTGTAATTGTTTAATGCATTTTCGTGTCAGAACAATCCACAACTTGAAAACTTTCTAGCAACACGGCTGGTGCAATTTGTGCATCTAACCTCTTCTAAATAAAAAGTTTGTTTGGGCATTTACAATTTTTTAGATAGCACAGATGTGAAACGTCAGAAAGCATTGGCAGCAACCAAAACAAAACAAAGAATAACTCAACCCAAGTTAAACTTTGTAAACTTTGATGTGCTACCTGAAGTTGGACAGACATTTTATAGACGCCAGCAACAGCATAAGACCCCGCCCACTGTGCGGATCTTTCTACAAAGCCACGCCTCCTCCAACACATGACCTCGTGATAAGTTTGACCGGCAAGTCCTATGAACGCATGTAAAGCGAATTGAACGCTTGGATTAAAACGGTCCTGCAACTCCCACGGAAGATATGTAAATATATTTAGACAACTTCGACAAAACTTCGACAAAAAAACGACCACCCCCCCCCATAGGTGCTGCGTTAAATGCAGGTATTGCTGTGGATGAAACTTTCATTGAGTTTAAGTACACGCTGCCCATTGCTTAACCATTTGCATTGCTGTCAATACTTAATATAAGTTAATGTAACTGCGATGCAGGTTATTGTTAATGGGTGAATGTTTTGCAAACTGCTGGGAACTACATTGCTGCTCTGCTCGGTCACTCATGTTTACATGGACCCAGATTGAAGAGACGTGGACTCTGATCTTGTGGTCTTGGTTTGGGTCGGGGGTCTGTTATCGCTTGGTGGTCCCATTTGTCAATTAAATGCATTATTTATGCAACTCAAACATGCATCAGTGCATGTGTTGCGGCCTGGAGCAAGTTGCTGGTTTTTATTGGCGTTTACAAAAAGTTCAAAACTTTGAAACTTTGGGTGATGGAAAGAGTCTGAATACTTGTTTTTGGATTCGCTGGGTAGATAAATGCACCGCTATTTAAATAAAGGCTCAATTGAAAGCATGGGATGATTTCCCTCTCATTGGAAGTTTTGGAGGTCTAGCTCCAGTGAAACTTCCTGGAAAAGCCAGCTGGCCTGGAATGAATGGATGAAAAGAAGGATGCGATGTTTTCGTGTGATTCCTCGTGTAAAGGACTATCCCCGACCAGAAGTCATTGAAACGCTTATTTGCAGCTCGTTTTGAACTCAGAATGTTAATTATACTAATTGCAACTTCATTTCTCTTTGGTTCTTGTCCTTCCCCAGCTGGGAAGATTTTTCTGAAGGAGGAAAACCTCGATTCAAAACGTTTATAATTTGAGCTTTGCATTTATGATAAGTATGACGTTATTTTCTATGGCGTTATTTTCTTATCCAAGAGTCACCAAGGTGTCCATCACTGTGTCCATCTACTTATAACATTGTCTAATTAGTGAAAAAGTTAGTTGTTGAAAAAGTTAGTTGTTGAAAAAGTTAGTGGTTGAAAAAGTTAGTTGTTGAAAAAGTTAGTGGTTGAAAAAGTTAGTGGTTGAAAAAGTTAGTGGTTGAAAAAGTTAGTTGTTGAAAAAGTTAGTTGTTGAAAAAGTTAGTTGTTGAAAAAGTTAGTTGTTGAAAAAGTTAGTTGTTGAAAAAGTTAGTTGTTGAAAAAGTTAGTTGTTGAAAAAGTTAGTTGTTGAAAAAGTTAGTTGTTGAAAAAGTACGAATTAATTCTAAAAACAAAAAGGAGACATGCAGGAAATGACCTGCAATCTTAGCTCTTGACCGCTAGATGTTGCTATTAAACAGTTTCTCTATCATTGAGGTTATTAAATTTGCACCTGCGTTTTTATTGCTTCCACCTGTTTGAAGCCGCTGATCTGACACAGAGTTTGTTTCTAGTGTGAACTGCTCAAGTTAAATCTTGTGTCAGAGTTTGTTTGCGTTTGGTTAATTTTGTTTCGTCTGGTAGTGAAAATAATAAGTATTTTCCATAAGCAAACAATGTTGTTCAAACAGTGTTGATGTGTTGACCATAAACAATTTGTGTGGCTGAAACATAACTTATGTGTGTTAGTATAAGTTTATATCTTGCATTTAAGCTGAAGTGAGTTTGTAAATAGGTTTAAGTTTACACACTTGCTAAATTGAGTATTAAAAGCTCTGTTTGGTTTGTAATATATTATGGATGCTTTCTTAAATAGGTACATGGGAAAACTGTAGTTGAGCTGTTACAGCATATAATATGAATGATTACAGCTTATTTAACATGGTGTTTGGATCAACACGATTCCAGTTTTTTGCTGCGCTCCATTTGATTTAATAATTGCTTGTTCCCTGTTTTAAAAAATGGTTGTAAATTATGATGGAATTTATTGGTCATCATTTGCATCAATTGGTTGCATCCCCAAAGTTTTTGAGTTGTGCAAGTTTGATTTAAAACCATTGTTCCACACAGACCGTATAAGTTTGAGTTGCAGCGCAGCTGAGACGTGTGTCTGTAGCTTTTAATGCGCTATTTGCCTGTTTCTGTCCAACACAAACAGAAAGAACTGGACCAGCTGTGTGAACAGGAGGTGGACTGGGAAAGGACTCAGCTGTAGTGTCGGTACCACCATGCCAGAACTCTGTGCCAGTCAGTCAGCTCTATTTCAATTAGACCACAAAATGAGTTAATCTGATACAGACAATGAGGAGAGACTCTGCAAACACACTTTTACTTTTACCTACAATTATTTAAACTGTAAAGACTTCCTTTCCGAGCGTAATTGGAGGATGACTTCATCAAACTCAGATTAACACAATCGTGGTTAGATTCGCACATCCTGATAGACTTCTTTGTCGAAGGATTAGCTCGTGTCAGGCGGCCAAATCCTTATAGACACTCGAAAATGTGATAATTATTGTCGCTTACTGTTGCCTTGGCAACCAGCTGGAACACCCTAGCATCGTGACAGAGTCTTGGATGGGTAAGCACCAATCATATTTTCTTTAGAAAATGTACAAATGTAGATCTGCTTTGCAAATGTAAATCTACGGAAGCCTGTTTCTGCCGCTTCAGGTTATCGCGTGTCGTGCGGCGATCCTGCGTATCGGAAGGGAAAACTGTATATTTAGATGTTATGTCATTTTTGGAGAAACATCTAAAAGTGTTAAGATATTATTATTTTGAGATAACAGCTCAGCATTTTTTAGATATCTAGAAATAATGTTGAATATTTAGAAATGTTAAGTATCTACAAATTATAGTAATGTTGTTGAAACATGGCTAGCGTTGTGAATAAAAAGCAAACCAGAGCCACTGTTCCTGTTCCTCAGAGTCTCAAATCTCAAGACCCATTGAATCTGAGGACCTGACCTCCGCCTTCATGGTGTTAAACGGGGCTTGCCTTGAAGAACTTAAATGAACTTTTAATCCCAATTAAACCAATGTCAGTACCACACCGTTAGCTTTTAGCTGAGGAACACTCATCATATCTTCAACCAAATCTCCCTTCAGCTTCTCTCATTCTGTTTTCACACAGGTGGTTATGAGACGTGTGCAGTTGAGAACAGAGATCATCTGTTAGTGCCAAAGCCCCAGCGTCTGTCGAAACGACTCGGGATGGAGTCAAAATTAGTATCGATTTAACCGATGATTCGAGCGGCGCTGCTTTGGGTGTGAAATTACAGTTTCACCTGCTGGAAGAGACGTTTGGTGACTTTAAAAGAGCACCGTGTCTTTATTCATCTGTGTATTTTCTCTGTTTTCAAGCAGAAAGCACATAAACGTGGCAACTACAGAAAAACACTCCTGTTTCTGCAGAATGCAAATGGGTAAAACAAGGTAATATTTAATATTCTCAGCAGTAAAGGCTTTTGTAATATCACACAACATTGCAAGCATTGATAAATTGATCTAGAAATGATTGTACGACAGTCAAAGATGTACAATCAGGCCTGTGTACTTTAGAAACTGTGTACTGTGTACTCTGAAATTTTCCTGCTAGTATCTTGATAATTAAATGGGGTGGGAATTGGTGAATTGGTGGCAGAATAACATATAAAGTTAAATTCAAATGACTTCACAGTTTTTTTGTGTAAATGATCCACAGACATGTTTTCATGTACGACTGTCATGTCCTGTTTTTACAAACATACAGTATATTAACAATTAATGCTTGATGCATCACCTACTGAGAATTTCATTGAATTCTTTTATAGTATATTATCTGAAAACAACGTGATGGACATTTTCTGGTGCTGTTTGGTAAATAATAATCTTTCTCTATGGCTTGTAAGCATATTATTCTCATGAGAAAACGTCAATTATTGAATGTCAATCAGATCTTAAATGTTCAAGCTATAGCTTGAGTGAGTTTAGTCAACACTGCTTAGAATAAAAGCAAAAATCCCATTTGCCCAACCCAGCACACCAGCCATCACATTGGTAATAATTTATCTTGCTTAAATGCACATGTAATACTTAAGCATAGAAGGTTATACTTAAGAAACGTTAAAGAAATGTAGAATGAATGGATTATTGTCATTATTAAAGGCTATTCCGATGCTTTATATTACAGGACTTTGGATCTAGGGCACGGGCGCGTTCACGCCGCTCCTCCGCCCAGCTTCTGTTCCCTTGCTCGCTCCCGTTCCGCGCGTGCTCGCTCGAGCCTTACCGCTGGGCGCAGGCGCGCGCGCTCCGCTCGGGATGCGGGATCGTAGGTGATGATGGCGGAAGAGGAGCTACGTTGAATTTTCTCCCGAGTTTTTTTTTCTTTTTAAATACACCCGCATCGGACGCTCGTCAACACATCTCGTCTTTCGCCTCCGTCTCGCTCTTGAGGGACTATGGGGAACGAAGCCAGCCTTGAAGGAGAAGGCCAACCCGGGCAACCGGGAGGCGCTGTCCCCGCGGCTGGAGCCCCGGTTTCCGTTTCAGCACCGGCGGGCGGCGGACAGCTCCACAAGCCGAGCAATGGAGCACCTGTCGGGGGAATGGGAACCGGACACGGACCGGGAATGAACAGGTAGCTTGAACGATAGCAACAGCTCGGAGACCGTACAGATCTCACAACGCTTTGATACGGGGCTAAAGGAAGCGTTACACCGTTTAGTTTATTTTTATACGCTAGATACGCAAACAACGTGCGTGTTATTGAAACAACGCTCACGTTTGGTCACGTTTAAAGAGGCAGGTTTAAGTTTAACCTCTTATTTTAAACCTACTAAACTGTTAGAAACGATGTATATGTGCACGAGGTCAGGAATCGACTAACATCATGTGTTTGACGCTATTTGATCTCATACGGATATTTGATGCATGGATCCGCCATTTACGTATATAATGTACATCATATAGCCAGTCGTGTGAACCGGGGGGTGTTTTGGTTAGACATGCAGTCATCCGTAGTATATTTTCCATTCATTAGCGCCGTCCCAAACCGAGCCCCCTGTATAGGGGTAAATGCATATAGGGTCTCTGTATAGGGTGTATAAACGACATCATTTATTATCAGACGTGGGCTATAGGTTTAATCACATACGTGTATATAATCACGACATTGCATTTATAGGCGACGTTATAGGTTATGAAAGCTATAGGGATGTGATGTGGTCACGTGTCTGACGTATTTATT
The DNA here is from genome assembly GCA_036877545.1 of Yasuhikotakia modesta. Taxonomy (NCBI): domain Eukaryota; kingdom Metazoa; phylum Chordata; class Actinopteri; order Cypriniformes; family Botiidae; genus Yasuhikotakia; species Yasuhikotakia modesta. The sequence goes on along the minus strand of JBAJNP010000620.1, from coordinate 16,429 downwards.
AATGTATTTAATAGGGTTTTGTGATATGATGAAACATGAGGACGGATGGGTGCAGAATCGCAAGCGTCCACAGAGCCGCCGATTGATAAAAATCCAGCCACGCCTAACAGGGCTGGTATCAAAATGCGTTTGTACTACATTCACACTGTCTAAAAGCCACGATAACATGTTACAGAATGAATCATTGATCACATTTTGACATGTGATCTAATCTGTTACACGTGCATCTTCCTCTTCCTCTGCAATCTGTGCACATCATTCAACGTGTCAAGTTCCCTCAATGCAAACAGTTTAATATCATTCATACCTCACTGCATCATGTATGTTGGTTCCATATTTTGTCTGTAGGTCCAATTTTGCCATCAAGGTGCCGGGTTTACATGTGATCTAAGTGTGGGTCATAGTTTTTTCATGTTGTGTAATTTTGATATCATTATGTTTGAAGGCGGGTCATGCAAATATTCCATGTTGCTAGTTAAATTGCTCGGCTTCTACCAAGTGATGTGAATATGAACCAGAATGCATCAACAGTATATGGGTGTCGTAGATTATCCTGTATATTTTGTTAGTCTAATTATGCATTATTATACAGTTAGTCAAATGGTAATATTTGCATTTACCGTTGTGTATTCCCCGCTGCCTGTGACCCCTTCAGAACACACCGGCGACTAATTTTTGTGTCACCACCTGCCATTTTTTAATCGCTGTGTGTGGATTGCATAATATCCCCCGATTTTCTCTCAGAAATATAACCGGTTGTGTTTCTTGCGTAAATCACATCTCGAGTTTTTAAGTGCAAATACATTGTGCACCCGACCTGAAACATCGATTTACAATGCAACGATGCAAAGAAATGTATTTGTTACAGGAGGGTGACCTAGCTGTCTGTTTGTCTTTGGTCAGATCTGGTACAGTAAGACTTTTTCCATTTATTCATTTAGCAGACGCTTTTATCCATAGCAACTTGCATGAGAGGATGTTTAACGTTTTGCAGTCAAAAGGCGTAGCCTTCAAGTGCAGGTATTCTTGATGTCAGTTTTTAGCATTGATTGGTTTGTTCCTAAGCTCAAGTTGCATCTGTCTGGATGTACATGAAGTCGACAGATGTATTTGTTAGTCAGAATTGTTGCTGCCTCACGTACGGTCTGTTTCTGTCTGACTGGCGTCATTAAAACTACTGAAACGGGTGTGTAGCTGTAGTTCCGTGCAAGTGTGTTTGTGTAACTTTGAGTGAGAAACAAACCCAGTGAGGATATTTCAGCACGGGCAGGGGAAACATTTGTTTTTCTCATGGGCTGCTCTGAGACTCTCATATCGCTTTTTTCTCGCCCATCTCATGTTTTTTATTGATGTGTTGAAACTGTGCCTAGATTTTTCTGCCCAGTGTTGTTTTATCACACACACACAGACACACACACTGTGTGAAAATACTGCATCTATTCATTTTTTGACTGAGTGATGCTATGTCTCATGTGCCATATCTGGCCACTTTATCATTCACTGGTAAAGTGCGTGTGATGCCTACAAATTAGGGAAGACCTTGTGCTGGTCTCCTCGTGGGTTTCTTTAGCTCAGAGATGTTTAAAAATGAGTTTGAGAAGTTTTCCTAACTAAACCCTTGAAACCATTTTCCAAAGTACTGCAGAGAGCTTTGTAATGTATCACAAGCAGTCTGTCTGTTACGTCGTATGAACTAATTGAGCTTTAAAACTGTGGTCTATTGTTCTTGGCTATTGTTACGCCATTGTTTCCTGGACAATTGGGGACATGCACTTACATGACCAAATGCATGAGGATATTTGAACATAATGTGCTTAATGAACCATTAATTTCAAAACCATTAGCACTGATTTGAAGTCGGCCCTTCGTTTTTGGCTATAACGGCTTCCAATCTTCTGGGAAAGCTTTCCATTTGATTTTGAAACATGGCTGCAGGGATTTGCTTCCAAACAAGAGAATCTTGGAGGTCAGAACGTGAGTGATGTTGGGTGATGGGGTCTACCTCCTAGTCACGGTTTCAATTTGTTCCAAGCCGTTCATGAGTTTTCAGGTCTGGGCTTTGTGAAGGCCTGTCAGGTTCTTTCACCCCAGCTTCAGTAAATCATTTCTTTGTGGACCTCGGTTTGTGTGAAAGGACATTGTGATTCTGGAAGCGAAACTGTTTTGGCCCATTTCGTGCACCTGTTAACGACAAACAGTGTCTAAACAGCCAGTCCGGTTAATTAGAAGCTTTTTGCGGTGTACAGTATGTGGACGTGTTTGAGAATGTTCGCTGTGTTTATAATTTGGCCGTAATGCAGAATTTGTCCTCTTGACTGAAGGCCAAAATGCTTTGTATGTTTTCCAGGGTGGTGTGTAGGAGTTTATGAAGAGAAATACAAGGATAGAGAGGAACAGAGACACGGAGCGGTAGCCCATGCTTTATTTCCCAGCAGAACCACGCTGTCGTGCCTCCGATATCATCCCGATAAAAGGGTCTGAATTGTAATGACAAAGAAATCTAATAAATGGCTCTTGTGAGCCCGGGGCAATCTTTCAACCCTCTCCTTATGTTCCTGTTCAGTGTCTTTAAACTCCTCCATTTATTAAGCCTCTGAAGAAAACAGAGGTGTAATATAGTGATGCTCCTTTTGCCCGCATGTTAAAAGGCCAATTTTTTAAAAGGTTAGGACCACATCTTCCCATTTTCAACCACGTCCATCATGTACCAACTAATCGGTTCTTTAGACCCGTGGTGGAGTACAGTATTCTTCAAAAAATATGTAAGAGAGTGTACACTCTGAACGGTCATATAGAATAGGTCATAGTATACCACACAGCAGTGGTGTAGTACACTAAGTAGTGCACTATACAAAGATCTGTGAGTATAGTAGTGTTCCTCAGAGTGGTGTAGTTTTCCTCATAGGAGTGTGTCTATGTTAGGCGAGACATAAAACAAGCTTGTCTCAGTCTTCATCCACGCCTGTACTTCTCGTGTGGAGACTCCCACTGGTTTTGTTCTCTCCTTCTGTCTCTCTGTGACTCATCAGAGGTGTTAACTCAGATTCTGTGCAGTAGGGAGAGAAGTGAAGGCCAATGCTCAGCACCAGACATCAGATTTAATCTGATCCAGCAGACATGGCTGTCTAAGGCTGCCGTTAGCCCCTTTATGGACTGCAGAGACATCAGAGCATCACGGCTAATGTTCACTTCTGCCCAGGGAGACACTTAAGCGCCCCTGCGCGCAACCCTGTGTCCAATTTAGGGGTTCGGGTGGAGTAAAGAAGGATTAATACATGAGATTTTTCAGCCCGTATATAGATTTGATAAATGCAAATCAGTGCTTGAGAGAAAAGTATTTGAGCTGCCGGTAATGTAACTCAAACATACGGTCACTTGAGTATTTAAATGAGGAACATTTTGCATTTTTTAAAGAGAAACGATTGCATTACTATATTACAAGTAGTTTTAGTGTCCCTGGATGTTTTGTAAGATTTGAATAACGTCTCGTTCATCGTCCTCATCGCACACAGTTATTAAATAAGAATATTCCATAGACTTCTTAATATTGTTTTTATATACAGCTAGTAACAATAACTCAAACCTAGCATAAAAGTTTTTACAATTAAAAACAAACTTTATTTACTATTTTTACAGCGTTTGTACAAATAAGGACGTCCCTAAAAGCTGTTCTGTTGGTTTTATGCTTAATGTTTTTTTCTATTCCCAAACCCTGAATCGTCCACTGAGTGAAAAATGTCTGAGGTACCTTTCAGAAATTCAGGATTTTGAATCTAAGGACCATAGAAAATTATTACCTGCGTCAAGATGGTGGAACAGAAATGCTAATCAGCGCTCCATTATGTTTTTATGTGTTTTTTTGCACTCAGGAATAATTACTAAAGCACTAGATAATTACAAGTAGTACATGATTCAGTTAATGAGACAATCCATCATAGCAAACACAATGACTTTTTGATTAAACCCAAGTTATGGTGCATCAAATCACCCCATCCTGTGCCAGTTACTGGCCCTTTTTATTGTGGTCGTTCATGTTCCAAAACTGATGATGGACCAATGTCTGGAAAGCATGTTAGCAACAATAAACAATCATTGGCTGCATCACAATTTGCATACGGTGCTTTTCGTGTAGCACAATTGGACGTTAGCAGCGCAAAGGTTAAGGGTTTGAATCCAGTCGCTTTGGATAACACATTTGCCAAATGCCTAAATGTAAATCTATTCTAGCAAGCACAATTAGGATTTAGTGTGTCCCAATTGTAGCATTGAAAACGGCTGGCCAAACTTATGATACGCATTGTTTTGCTAACAGGCTAATGGTACCCATGACCTTATAGGCTACTGTGGAGAAGCTTATGATGTTGCTGAATAAATGTCAAGCAATTTATTTGTGTTTATTTGCTATATGCTACTGTGTGGCAGGTTGTATTAGCGGAAGGTTGACGCTTTAAAGCGTTATTTTGCATACGTTTGTTGGACGGCCAATTAGCAAAGAGTTTTTCTAACATCTTGCTAATATGTTCAGAATCAGTTCACAAGGGAAAGTTCTAACCTTTCTGGACTTGTGAACACTCACAGGCCTGTAGTTTTAGTAATTTGGTGATTGTGTAGGTCTTTTAAAATCAGGTTGTGGTTGATAACCTTAGGGGAAATGGACTTTTTAATATTCAGTTGTATATTTTAGTTTGGAGCATGGATGGTACTATAAGCTTAGCTTTAGCATTGACAGTTTATAGCCTCCGGCAATGTTGTTTACCAATTCATTCTATATTAAATAGAGCTTGGAGGAAAATGTGAAGTTTTCTGCAAACTCTATAGACCGCAGCAGAACTCAGCTCAACAAATATTGATATTAGCAATATCTCTGAATGTACTAGCCTGTTTTGGCTGTAATAAAGTTTTGTATGAGGAAGATTAAATGCTCAAAGCTGAAAACTATCGACTGCATGATAAAGTAGATGAAGAACTTGTTGGTAAGTTCGTCTCTGCTGACTTTGTTTGCAGAAGAAATATCTGCAGGGTTTGTGGATTCTGTCTGAACTTTGATTCTACCACCACATTGACTTTTAACACATTTGTTTCTTGTTTTAGTTCAATTTTAGTTTGAGGTGAATTTCTGAGGTTTCAGAATCAGAGTCCCGGAGGACCTTTTCAGACAGCCAATCAGATTTTAGGATTACGTTTAGTTCTGATGTTAGCGTTTGGGGCTTGTGTGCCATTCTTATCAATGTTAAATTAAAGTTGTGGTTGTGTTATGGATTGAGATTGGTTGATAATTTTAGGGTCCATTTCAATTACTTCCTGTATGTCAACGACTAATTCATTTTCTGTTGTTTTCTCCCAAAAGATATTTTGGCAAATGTAACAAAATATAGAACAATCTCTGTTCTCTGTGAAAATTGAAAAACGAGCATTTCAGATAAGTAAATATAACAATTAGCTTAAAGGCACTCGTCATGCTTATCTGTAGAGACATATGCTAAAGCCGTTTGATAATTTAGTCTAGCTTTAACCCACGCATGTAACGTTTAAACAGAAGCCACTTATTTGACTGTAGAGATAAGAACATTGTTGAATTTTATCATATCAAGCAATATTATTTATTGTTCTTCAGAATGGCATTGATGAAACATGCAGCAGGATTCATTTATGCGGCTCCAGGGTATAATTGTAATTACTGAAACCAGTGCCAGTGAGGCAAAGTGAGTCACACCGGTTGCATATGGGTGGAATTCACATTTAAATCCACATGAATCTGAATTAGCAGTCCATTTTACTTCTGTAGTCTGATGTAAGTTGAATCTTGATTTTTATTTGTGGGAATGTATTGGTGACAAGTGGCCGTTTCATACAATACTAGAATATAGATTATTTTTCACAGTTTGTATTGTATTTGTAAAGTAAATTTATATTCTTCAGTGTTATACTTTGTTCTGTCATGGATATTGTGTWCAAGTTATTCAACTAGCACTGATATTACGTTTACACTGTGTTTAAAGAGGAGAACTTGGCTATTGGCAAATTGTTTTATAGCATCTTTGAGTTTATTTTTTAGAGTTTATTGACTTAGATTTTGTTTGCTCACTGGGGACTTGCAGATAAAATATTTATGCATAATTTCTGTTCTAAAATGATTTTAGTAAAGCTGCCTCATCATAGAAAGGTGCTGTAGAATATAATTGAAAATTGAATTGAGCTAGTTTTACCCTGCCCATAATCTTCTATTGTTTGGACATGAAACAGACAGTACTGCCCAAAACTCATCCACTGAGTGCTACCCATCAATCCATCAATGTCAGACTTCAATACAGCGTGTAAATTAAAATATGGAAGTGACTTAAGAGACACAGTTGGAAGTAGACTAAATATCTATAGTAGATTTAAGGCTGACAGAAGTAATTAACTTTGCTCCTGGTGTGGAGCATCTCGGTTGATTCAGACACCAGTAATGAGTGCGGATGAGGCAGGACAGCAGTTTAGATGGCCTGTTTTTTTCGGTGCTGAAGTTTCACTGAAAGTTTTGGGCCACATATAATGAGGGACCAGGTGCTAGAAATATTCCTGGATGGACAACAGAGCGAGCCAAGCATAGCTACACACACACACAGTCTTAGACTTACTGTTTCTGTGAAACCAGCTATTTTTGTTCCTGCGTACCTTTTCTGTTCTCCTCAGAACCTGACAGAAGACAAAGCTTTTGAAGTCTCTTATGTGTGCATAAGGCTGTGCGTGTGTGTATCCCCGTGCTAGCCGACTCTCTGGAGACGTTGTTATGACCATAGAGAACGCTTAGACTCTTTTATAATTGCTCACTAATCCCAGCACCAGTTTGTGGAAGAAATAAAAGAAAAAAATCATTACAGCTGTTGACATGTGATAAACGACCTCAGCCAAACACAGGAACCCCTCACGCCTTGCAGACAATATGGACTTAATATCGGACAATACGGAGCAAAGGAGACAAAAACGGGTTCAAAAGATGCGGACACACGTGGTAGATGGCAGCCCGCTGCAAGTGCAGCCTTGAGACTTCATTAAATAGAAAACAACAAACATAACGTGCAGAAAATATAATTGCTGTTGGTTGCGTGCGACCCGTTGTGTGCAAAAAAAACATGCTGGATTTGGACTTGAAGGATCAGTTAACCCCAAAATGAGAAATTGAATGTCAGTTAATCCTTTAATGTTATTCTGTTTATGTCATGAATATAACAAACTATTAATTGACTATTAGCAAACGTAAGATGAAAACAATTATGCAGTGATAAATGGCTTATTTAATGCATTCTAAATGTGTTGCGTTTGTACTTTAATATTTTGTCTTTAAACAGGACGGCTATTTGGCACCCATTTCAGTTTTCTTGGGTAATTGTGTTGTTTTGGAAAGGGTTCAGAATCTGGAAAAGATTCTGTCATGTCAGCTTTGATATTTACATAATTCTTATTGATTAAGGTCTGAAAAGAGCCAGTGAAGATTTCAGTTTCTTGAGTGATCCACAATAAATAGCTCATTAGACAATATTGACTGAATGCTGAAATATTTTCACAGCTGGTATGTAAACCGTAAGGTTTTAAAAGAATCGTGTTCATAAACAAACAACACTGCAGCGAGATGTGGCGTGACGACAACACGACAAAACCACCAGCTAGATTTTTGAGATTACAAAGGTGGATTGTGTTTTGTGTTTGCGCTCTCTGTCTAAAAGCTTTTTGTTCCATTAAAATGACTCCATTTACAGAATTTCTTTCACCTGAGAATCTCCTTCATGCTCAATTTCTGTTTCCTGTCATCCATTCTGCTTTTTGTAAACCGTGCCACAGATTTTCTCTTATGCGCAGAGCCACTGCAAAATCTCCAGTGAGCTGCATATTTAACATTCTGTTTCAAATATTACATAATTTAAGTGAGATTTGAACATATTACGTTTTCTGGGAAAAGAGTTAGATGTGTTTTTCTTTGCATAACTGTATATTTTTAATGTTAGAATGTTGTGGGTGGTTGCCAAGGTGTTGCTATGTGATTGCTAAGGTGTTGCTGTGTGATTGCCAAGGTGTTGCTATGTGGTTGCTAAGGTTTGTAAAATAATGTGAGCATATAAATGTCACACATAAATGAACATTTTTTTGAAGTGAATACTTAATGCAAGAGATTTTAAGCAGTAGTTGGTATTGTGGTTTTAGTAAGAACCATTAATTCATTTATAACCAGACACAGTCTGTTATTTAATTAATGTCTAATCCATTTATAATAGCTGTAATTATGTGTCTTTGCCACTGGCAGCTTCTGTTCAATGTCAAAGTTCAGTAATGACCATTTCAGACCAGTAAATATGCACAATACAAGCGGGAACCTCTGTCTCCTTATGTGACCACAAATAACAGTAATTTGCCAAAGCACTTACAGGCTTCTCCAGTCTGTCTGTTTCGTTCCCCAGAATTTGCCCTGCTGAATTGATTGATCTTCCCATTCAAGCTTCCCAGAACAAAGCTCTTTAAATCTCGTCCCACATGCATATGGAGTAAAACGTCCAGCCATCGGTAGTTTTAAACACGCCGCAATCTGCAAATGACCACAGTTTTTGAGCTGAGTGAATTTCGATTGCAGCTTCCGAAAATGTGATTTTATTTTGATTATTATTTTTCATAATTGCTGTAGGTTGGAAGAAGAGGTGTTTGTCTAAAATGCAGTGACACAAATCAACCATTTGCACGTCTAAATTTGGACGGTCTAATTGAGTCGCGTCTTCCACAGATCATTTGCTTTCAACTGAGAATTGCGCCATCAACGCACCCTCGTGCTCCTACAGCTCATTTGATTTTTTTTTTCTGTGAAACAAATGGTCAAAATGTCAAAGCCTTCTTGTTAAATTTGTCCCCAAAGGATTGTTTGTAAGTATATACACACACACACACACACACAAAAAAAACACACAAACGCACACATATATATATATTAGTGCGCATATTTTATTTTAAAATACTATTATTATTCTCTCTGCTTTAATTCATGCATGTCTTTTTTTTAAACAGTATCCATGGCAAACCCAATCAGACAGACCCAAGCGTGAGCCCCAAACCGGCCGGACCACCACCAGGTACAGGACCCGGAGCACCAGTGCAGTCCCAGGGACCCGCTCAGGGTCAAGCTGCTCGGAAGAACCTCCAGGTGGACATCGGGGGCGGCAAAGGTGGGCACCCGCCCTCCGTCTCACCAGGGGGTAGTGCACCCACCTCTCCCTATTCTCTGCCCCAGATTGCACCCATGCCCAGCAGTAAACTCTGCCCGGTGTGCAAGACTGCGGATCTGACAGGCACCACGGACGGCCAGCCAAACTGCAATAAATGCACGCAGTGCCGCTCCATGGTGTGCAACCAATGCGGGTTCAACCCTAACCCGCACCTCACTGAGGTAAGCGGGCCATGATTCTTTTTTATTGCATGCGACACGCTGCAAGTGTCCAATATGGCTGTATAGGGAGGCTTTGCATGCATTGAAAATGCAAAGAGAGAATTAAGGGGTCTAAAGTACAACCAAAGTATAAATATTTCATTATTTTAAGTAGTGCTATTTTACTCCTGTTCAATATTTGTTTACAAAGCCTTAAAGTTTAATGTTCTAAAAGACTGGTGCTTAAGGTGACAGTACAGGTGTCAAGTTTACAATGACATAAAGTAATAAGACAACTGGTAATGCTAATCACATATTTTTGAAAGCAAGTTAAATTTTAGCTTAGTAAAATGTTGCGGTCATACAGCTGGCTGGAAAAGTGTCCAAAGCATGACTGTTATTCTAAAAGAGAACAAGAGAGAATGGAAGAGAGAATCAAAAATCGTGTGATATAATGTCAGTAAAAGTTGCAATAGTAGGGAATGTTAATTTGTGTTGTGATTTAGAAGTTCTGCGCTGATCAAAGATTAACTGTTGCCAATAGATTTCTGAAGATAGATAGAGAGAGAGAGAGAGAGAGAGAGGATTGTGGGTAATGAATCCTTCACTTGCTCTTTGACTCCATCTGGCACACACACACACACACTACAATATAACTGTAGAATCTGCTCAGAAGAGACTGTGTGTATGTGTTTCTCTGTGTGTCAGTGTGGGATGCAGCTGAAGAAGCGAGTGAATGCGTGTGGGAGAGCGAGTGGATGTGTGGCTGAGCATGTTAGGGTGAGATTGTCTCAGCGTGTTTGAGGAAGTTGCTCGGAGGTGTAAATGGGTTGCGGTTTGTTTAAGCCTGCAAGCAAAATTAGACGGTCATAGATGAAGCACAGGGGAAACTGGCAGCTTCGATGTAAGACGGACGTGTACTAGCAGCGATTTTCGGGAATCTCCTAAACGGGAACATGCCCCCCCCCCCTTCTGGTTAGTAGCCAAGGACACTTTGTAGAAGAATTTAAGACGGAGCCAGAATTGATCTTTGCTTTGATTGCATCATTGGCAGATATCTGTGGAGACTCTTATTTCAAACAGTACAGAATTAGCAATTCACCAACAATGAAAACTTCTGAAATTCTTGGGGGGGTTTTTTCAATATAAATTGCACTTACTTAGACAAACTATAACATTTATTCACTTAAAGGCAGAGTAGAGAATTTTTTCCAGAAACGTTTTGATGTTTGCTGGTTGACAGACAAATCCTTAGAGCAATGAGCCATGTATTTATTTATATATTGTATCCTTTGTGAAGGCACAGGACCACAGAACGTTTGTGGTCCTAATGCAACAACAGGACATCGTATTTGTCTGTCAAACTGTGTATTTGCACACGTCCACGCACCGCGTTCATGTGCTGTTGAGGAGGCATCCAAAAAATCACCTACCCTGCCTTTTTATGTACTGTTGTGCACTACACATTGAAGTATCTCCTTTCTTTTACTTTATTGCTTAACAATGACACGCAGCCTAGTCTGTAAACAACAGACAAAGAGCAGAACACTTGATCTTAGATATATGGATACGTAAATTCTCCACAGCGGCGTCGCCACATTTTTCAACCAAGCTTTCAGTGTTAGAAATTTGATTGGGGCAGTTTTAGGGCCCCGCTGTGTTTCATAAAGACGAGATTGAATTAATTGTGCACCAGCAGAACTGTGGACGCTACAGCGCCGCTCTGAGAGACCCTTGATTTATATTGACGCTACGGCGCATAACATGCAGCACTAACTCAGCACTTTCTCCAGCCTACTGTCACTTCCAGCTACATGTGCCTGAATGATGGGAAATATGTGAGCTGGTGTGTAATTTCAGACTTCAGAAGCGGTAAGAGCAGATGTTTTATAGGCATACGGTTTGATTTCCTGTAAAACTGTAAAGCTAAATTCATATACAGCAGCCATGATAAGCTCCTGAAATGGACACAATTGTTGTTTATATCACAGTCTTTATGCATCAGGCATGAACGAACAGAAACGAAATGTTCAATGAGACAAGCATTGGAAAGATAGAGTACCCAGCTAACAGGAAATGTTCTTAGAACGTTGGCTAATGTTCTTCAAAAGTTGTCTCAAGGTTATCAAAAACATTCTTGCAGTAACATTATCTTAAGTAGTTAGTGGAAGTTTTTTTACTTGTAGAAACTTTAGACAAACACATTATTGTAAGCAATATTTCAATATTGTTTCTGGCTAAATCTCTGTGGTTTTAAATGCTTGTTAGAGTTTGTTAGGAATAGATTTAGAATAGAAATTTTCATGTTACCAAATCCCCTTTGATTTATATTAATGTTATTTTTTTAACTTATTTTAGGTTGTGTATTTGTCCGCGTGTTCCTGTGGTTATGTTTCCTCCCAGGTGTTTAATGTACAGATATCATGTTAGAACTGAACTCCAAATGTCACTTGGAGAACAAAAGCGAGAGAACCTGAGACAAGAACCAGAACAGCTGGTGGAGAGAGAGGAGCATCTGATCACTGTGCATCAGACACCTGGAGGGAGGGAGGGAGGGAGGGAGGGAGGGAAAAAGAAAGAGGGAGAGAAAGAGTTATGGTGACAGAACTGAGTGGGATGCAGAATATGGGCTACAGTATATGGACAGAGAAATAGCAGGGTGGGAAAGGGGGATGGAGTGATGGAACGAAGGGAAAAGTGCGCTGACACACTCCAGTAGTCTCCCGTCAGCGTACGGGGGGCGGTCCCGTTCTGCCATTGGCTGAAACTCTATTTATAGATCTTGCTCCTTCTCTGCAATGATCCTCGTGTTCCTACTGCCAGAGAAACGAGTGGAGGAGATCAGAGAGAAGAACAGGATGGATGCGTAGATGGTGGTGAATGAACGTTGGGGAGAAAGCAGGATCAGATGTTATTTGGTGGTTAAGAAAGCTAAAAATAGACACGCAAGCACTGTTCTCTCCTGAAGACCTTGGGGAAATAATGATAGAACATCCAAAATTCTCCTCATCCTGCGACACACTCCAAAAGTTCTTCAGATGTGTGCGTGTAAAAATCAGTGACTTATCAAAGGTAAAACTAGATTAGACAGGCCAGGATGTATTTCCTGGCTCTGAATGTTTCGGTGTCTTCTGGTTTTCACGATATCGGCAAGAGCCTCCGTGAGACTGACAGCAGGAAGTGAGCGTAGGGCCATCTGGGCTACAACACACACAGCACGAACACAAAGAACACACATACACACACACACCCTGCTGTGGCTCTAGAGATTTCATGCTACTTCTCCACCATTAAACAAATGTGCCCAGGCAGCAGTTGTGTTTCCTTATGTAAGACTATATATAGCCTACAGACCCTATGGACTACAGTATATGTTATAGTATCGGTATATGTTACATATAGTGATTGGATGCTTGTGTATATATGTGTGTGTTGTGAGCACTGGCTATCATGTTATATATTCTCATCACTTTTAGCAGACTCATCAAACAGAACATGGTAAAATTGGATCAAAAGTGCCCGAGTTGATATTAAACTAAAGTGTGAAATGGCTGCCAGTCTCTGAGGGCAGTAAGAATGTGTCGCTCGCCACACAAATATGATTTAGCAAACAATAGTGTACTGTGGTTTTGTTCTAAATAGCACAGTGTCTTGCTGGTCCTCTAAGACAATAGAATCTGTCATGCGATAAAGAGAGGGGCGCTCCACTAATACACAAAATATGCGTTCTTGCGCAGACTGTGTAGTAACTGAAATAGTTTCTGAGGAATAGGCTTTTCTCCCAGTAAATGTAACACTTCTGCGTGTTTCGTGATAGGAGATTATCCTGTAATACACTTAAAATATTTCAGATAGTGCCCAAGCCTTTGTTAACTTTGTTTCCTGAAGGTCACATCTAGACCATGTGAAAAATTGCAGCCCAAATATTGTAACATGTCGGAATTACCATAATTACAAGTTGACAACTCAAAAGCTGTTTACGTCCTTGGACTCTGAAGTTATATGTTTCCATGGCAATGCCCGTAACACCAAAAAGGAGCTCATTAAGTGGGTGGCTACCCAACTGTTTCGTGCTAGCCATGCTAACAGGGAACAATATTTTATTTCTATGTTATTTGGATAAAAATTGTAACCTTTCTGCTTTCTTATAGCATAGTAAAATTATACAAATTATCACACAAAAATATGTAGCTGACAAACCACCTGTAACTGCTGTGGGCTTGGCACATTTGCTATGAAATGTTTACTGACAAATTGTTGGCGTTCGCTAGTTTTGGGGCCGCTAGCTGTGTTTAAATTAGTAGCTTCACCTTTAAATGACATCACAACCATTAATGGTCATTGGGGATCTATATACAAATTTCATCCCAGGCCCCATAAATCTTACTGATGGCTTTGGCAATATTCAACATCTTGTAATTACAATTACGACAGAAACGTAAACCATAATAATTAAAGTAATTCCAACATGAAGCAGTTTAGTGTTTTGATTGTCACATTAATGGAGACTTAATGTCCCCATTACTTCTTTGTTACACTGTGGAACTCATCATACATGTTACTGTACCTTTAAATGCCATCAAGGGTGTGTTTTGCACACACACATTAATCAGCTGTATTTGTGCTTTATATGGTGCCTGTGGAGATGTAAAGTAAAGCTGTGCTGTGTTCATGTCTGGTGTTTATGGAGATTTTTAAAGTATTTGGAGCCCTGAAAATGTTCGTTTGATGTGTCTCGTCCCAGATTTTGTGTCTGGCTACAGTGGTTTGTTGTGAGGAAATTGCAGTATCGGATGTCTGTTTCTGACTCTATCTCAAGCGCTTTAGACTAGAAATAAGCAAAGGTTCTTCTCTGGCTGTCTCGCTCCTGGTTTATCCGTCAGACGGGTTCTGACATGACTATCTGTGCAGCCAATGATGTCTCTGTTTGCTTGTGTGTCTCTTTGTTTATGATTTCCTGTTTGTAGCCGCACATGATTTGTCAGGCTGTCTTGGGCCTGTTATGCGAAAGGTGTCGTTCTGTGCTGTGTGTTTCTGCCTGTAACACAAGCTGCTTTTGGCTTCAATGCATAGAACAAATAAGAACATTTCTTCTGGAATGGTTTTGGCTCCTTTCCACAGTAAATGTTAAAGAAACCAGGGCTGGTTTTGTTATGTTCTGGCACATATCTTAGGCTTGGATACAAAAAAGCTATTGAATATGTCCACCATTAAAGCATACAGTACAATAATATAATGTAAAGTGTGTGTGTGTGTGTGTGTGTGTGTGAATAATGGAATTGACAGTTTTTACAGAACAGCTTTTAGTCTCCACAAAGCATGGAAACCAACCATGTGTGTGTGTTGGTGTGTGTGTGATTTAGTATTCAGCTCAGTGTCTTACAGACATTTTCAACTACTGGTGAGTTTTCTTTCTTTAGCTGACTAATCAAGTCTTGGGTCCTACACCATCATTTGGGTGCAGATCAATTGTGTGTGTGTGTGTGTGTAATTAGCATAAACCTGTTCCCATTCACTTTCTCATAAATCACATACAAGCTCCTCAGACACACGGACATGAAAGGAGAGACTCATTTAAATATGCACCCATCCGGCACATGCAAAATTCCCACTACAATGCGGTACTTTGTTAGATATATTTAGTGCTTATCGTACTACAATATTATGTTCCCTATGCTGTCTAGGTAAACGGCTTGCTAGGATTTGATACGGAGCCAGTGTGTTGATAGTGCACTGATTGTTTAGGAGTTGACCATATAGAGCACACCACATACTATAGGGAATTAATATAGGGGATTTAATGAACAGGCCCGGCTGCAGTATGCAGTAGCTCCTACACAACCGATGCCTTTATGGCAAAACATTTCTTTACGAGCAAAAAGCCACAGCAGTTTTGCCAGAGTATCTCAATTGTGTTGAGGTCAAGACTTTAGACGAGACAAAAGTCAAGAAAACATATTTTCCTCAGTTGGAGACGTTGTGTTTGTTGATTTTCTCCAAGGGTTTAGATACTGTGCCCTGCAGCTGTGTGTTGTCTGAGTGTTTCTTTGTGATTACCCAGCATCCTTTGCGTTTAGATTGTTTCGCTGCTGTGTGTGTGTGTGTGTGTGTGTGTGTGTGTGTGTGATCTAGAGACAAGTGAAAACTTGCCACACACTCCCTCATGAATGGAGCCAGTCTGCCGTGATTGTGCCATGACGCTTTGATTATTGCCCTGTAGGGGTGAACTCAGCAGGGCCTCTGTGCTGTGATATTATATTAATATTAAGGTCATGATATGTGAACAGTGCGATTCTTTATGTTTGATGTATAATAATTTAGTTATTTATTTATATTTAACTTTTTCAGAATTCTTATTAAAGATATTTATTATTAAGATATTTATATGTTGTTTGACTGTTTGCTACAGTGTTTTTTTGTCTTCTCACAGACTATGCAATACGTTTTCTTGTCCCAGAATATTTACGGGAGTAATTTAACTGGAAACATTGATTGGCATGTCATTTATATTAATACAGCATTAAATTATAGCAAACTTTGGTGTCGTTATGGCTTACAAACACACTTTAAATCACAGCAAAGGCAGGGCAGTATTGAAACAGCTGGCTGAATTCTTAAAGTGACAGACTGAGTGACAGTATTGTACATGTTATTTTTCAAGACCTTTTAAATATTTACAGTGATTAAATTAATATTAAAAACTGTTATGAGTTACCGTGTTCAAACCGAATGCCAGAAAAAGGTTTGATGTTAATAATTCTAAGACGAACGATCGCCTGCGACACGTCTGGTACTTATATGAGGAATTTGCTCATTATGTTTTGGCGTAACGATCTAAGGAAGCCCATGCGAGCGAGAACATTTACTCACGAGCGCAATTTCTGGAACAGTCATTAAGTGTGATGAGTGTCATTCTTGTTGTTAGTTTTGTTAAATGTGTTTGTACTGGAAAAACAGTTTTGAATAATTGAAATGCGTTTGTGTTTTTGCTAATGATAAGCTGTCAACATACAGAAAAATGTATTGTGGTGTTAGTCAGAT
>JBAJNP010000619.1:27863-85865 GCA_036877545.1 Yasuhikotakia modesta | reverse complement strand
TAAACAGCTAACCACAATATTGCGCTATGTCTTAAAATGAATTTGATTTATTAAGAGACATCGGACTGTGTAGTCTGAGTTTGTCAGAGAAAATATTAGATTATCTGTACCCTGAAAATGTAGACTGAGGGTAACAGTGTTTTAGTCTATATTTCAGTCTGTTATGTGGGGAAATACTGGCAGTGATTGATAGAACCTGCTAGAAGCTTTCTTTTTAAAGAAACACTATCGTGAATTTAAAAACAAATGTTGTTTTGTAACGTTCTGTTTCTCTCAGAAACGGATACCAAGAGTATGTCTAAACGCCACAAACATTCAGCCTCAAAAACGACCACAGGTTTTATTCAGCACCTATCTGACCCAGTCTCAACAAATACTGAAAATTCTGGACATCACAAAGATGGAAGATTTTGGCAGGGCTGCTTTTTACAAACTGCATATTTCCAAAGGCCAACCCACAAAGACCTACTGTATCACCTGGTGCGCAAAAAGAACATCCCTGAGCAATGGAAAAAATAATTTGGTCCAGTGAGTCATCCTCCTTGCTATTTCCTTTCCTGGACAGGTTTGTGCTTGGTGAATGCCAGAGAATGCCTTTGACCGAAAATATCTTTTGCCAGTCGTTGGCAGAAGTGAGAAATCTACCTCCTTTGATTTTCAAAGAATGAAGCCATTTTTTTAAACTAGGGCAATTTCCCTCTCTTAGGTTCAAAACCAGAATGATACAATTCCAGGTAATTTGAAGACACTGCAAACACGAACTGTGGCCTATATTGTAATTTGGTTTTGTTGTTGTGGACAAAACTAGATTTTGTGTGGCGCTTGCACTTTCCATAAATAACGTGCGATAAACAGTGAATTCTTGCAGTGTGAACACACACAGTAAGCAGTGGGCAGCAATATAGTGACTGAATTGCATTAGGAATCTAACTGACAACTTTCTGCTTATAAGCCCAATTTTTTATTGTTGTCAAAAAATTAAAAAGGGACAGAAAATGGCTAAACTTTAGAAAATCCTCCTCATCATGTTATTGTTCTTTTCTATTAAAATTGTTAATTTTAATTGTTAATTGGTTTGCAATTTTACCTTTATACCAAAACTTGATATGTCTAAATTCAGTGAACAATCCTTATTTGCTTGATTTAAAATTCAGTAGACAGGACAATGTAAACAAACAAATAACTATAACTAAACTCACTGGTGGACCATATTCATAAGCATAAAATATAAATATCATTACTATGAATGTAACACTGTCACACTGTGCACTGCCCTAACCTTGACCTCAAAGTCATCCACCACCAGACCACATACAGCCTCTTTTTAACACTTTCCCATCAACGCTTTGAAAACAGAAGTTTCAGCTTACAGCCCAGCTTCACAACTCACACACCAGAGAGCTTCTTCAGTGTCTGCACCTCTTGAGCAACGTCTGATAATAGCAGATAGCAACAGGAATAAATGAATGTTAAAAGCCTCACAGTTCAAGCAGACTTCCCCGCAGACCTGTAACAGGGCCCGGGAGTGTGAATGAATGCCTTCAGTTGGGGTTTAAGGGGGTAATGCGTCTTCTGGGTGAAGAGAATTGGGAATTGCGTGCATCTTGATGGAAAGCAAACGTGTGTGTGTCTGTGTTAGATTGATTAAGAGACAGAGGGAAAACCGGGAGCCCCGGTTGATTTGTGTGTGTTTATTTAAAGCCACATGAGTCTATTGAGTTGTTGTACTGACACCCTAAAAAGTATGTGTGTGTAATTTCTGAAATAATGATGACAGAACGGTACTTCTAACAACACAGCGCACAGGCCCGAGCGGCCCTCAGGCAAATTTTTTGGTGACCTCATGAGATGCTATCACAGTGGCAACCAAAAAACTTATGATTACAAACTGGGCTGTACAATGGTATGTATGTATTGGAACAGTATGCATTAAAATTTGTGGTATATTAATTACCAAGCGATTAACAAACAGGTAAACACATCAATTCAACATACTGTATGTATTACTGCTTTATCTGTGTTACTGTTTTTTCACATATTGCACTGCTACGATACTTTGCATTAATTTCAGACATAAAATCTTATGAAAATCATCTTTTGCAGCACATATGTTTAATATAACAAGGTGCGTCAAGTATTAAAATGAGAAGCACAGCCCATCAGGCTAAAGAGATCCTGTTTTGTAGGTCCTGAGCTTTCCAAAGTTGAGTATCCTTGACCAGGAACATTAAATCCTGCTGTTAATAACTAATGGGTTATGTAACCAATAAAAAGAGGCACACAGGAGACCTCATTTTTGTTTACCAAAGCTTGCAGTACGCCGTGGCGCAACAGTGTCGTACTCCTATATACAATCTTGTACCTAAAAGAGGTTTCAAATAAAAGGCATTTAGATCTCAGATTGACACATCGGCGACCTCAGCTTGCCCTGGAATAACTGAATTGACAGGAAGGTTCACGGCTCTCAAACTAAACAGCGTTTTCGGCCCCATGTCCTCATATTACCATTCTCACTCCAGACACACACTTCTCCCATGAATACTGGATCAACAGAGAGAAGTTTAATTTTGTTACACGAGAATGTGAAGTGGGCCAGATAAGGTGCACACAGGAGGCAAGGTACTGCAACCCAAAATATTTTTCGGTGTCTTGAATTACCAACAAATGTAAGAAACAAGAGCCATTTACATTTATTCATTTTAGCAGAGGCTTTATCAATAGGCGTTTAGTGCATTTGTATCCTGAGTGTATTCTGTTGGATTCGAACCCATGACCTTTACATTGGAAGCGTTGTACCCGACACCTGCTGAGCTGCAGGAACCACAGACAGAAGAAGACAAACACAAGCAGCATGACAATGAATTCAAAATAAAACAATACAATAGTGACAGTCTTCAACTTTAAATAGTTCGAAGGCTCATCTCTCTCAAAGCACCATGTAAATCATACTGCACTCTGAAACAGCCAATCCGAAACACACATATATAATTTTCGATATGCTTGTTTGGTGCACAAGAACTCCCAGAAATACTTTCAAAGATTCCCCGCTTCGGTTCGGAAGAACAAAGCCACAGGGGAGTTATAATGCTGAGATTTTTATTTCTGGATAAACTACAGTATCCCTTTAAGCACACTCTAGGGTCAAATAGTTAATGCTTCGTTTTAATTGTGAGTTATTACATATCGCTAAGGATGTACACAGCTGTTTGCCTGTAGGTATACAGAGCAGCTCCAGTCCTGAACACATACATTAACTATTGTGCTGTAGGTAATGCGATCTGTTGCCGAAGGCGATGAAACAATCTTGCAGCATGTAACTTTAACAAGGTTAGTAAGCCTTGGGGGGGCTGTGTCTGACTGAAACGCTTAGACTCTGGATGCGGTTAGTGAGACACTTTCTCATTTTGTCAACGTTTACTACTGTAACAACATGCGTAGGCTCTACGGACCTGGTTTATGTGTGTTTGTGTGTATTTCTGTGCGTATGTGGAATATTTAAAATTAAGTGCATTTATGAGGTTGCTACAAACACCAAGGTCACTGGTTTCAACTACCAGGAAATGCACATACTCATAAAGTATACGCTGAAAGCACTTTACGTTGCTTAGGATAAAAACATAAATGTGATGTCAGGCTTTTATGGTTTATAGTTTCTCAATATTTAATTGGTGCTTGACAGCGTGTATGTTTATGTATGTTTTTTGTAATTAGGTTAAATGTCTTCTGTGATTCATAGCTCCACTGTGAGCGTTTGTACCACATGCCCAACTGCAGTTAGCATGTAGCAGTGCAGGCCGAGCGTGTCGGACAAATGCAGGGTTAAAGTAAGAATATATAAACGCTGGGACTCTCTGGTGGTGTGCCTTAGCTCTGTGCACAATAAAACTTGTTTGAAAAATGAGCATGGACAGAAGGTTACTTGTTATCATTTAAAATATTATCCTTCTACATACCCGGGTCTAAGACAAACAAATGGCTTTAAATTAGATTAAATGAGGCTAACGACATTGATAGCTCACAGACGGGAAGAGAGCGCTAAACTCTGAACAGGGTCAAATATTTTATAATTGCCTTTAGTCAATGAGTCACTGCATTGAACGCAGTTTCCTGATATTAATGAAATGCTACACAGACACGCTAAGTATGACTGTAGTAAAACTGTGAGCTAGTTTTGAACTCTGACCTCATGGAAAATGCTGGAAGAAAGTAAAATGCCAGATGCCTTTGTCCTTTCTGCGGTGGTATATAAGAGTTTATAGGAAGAGGACATGCAGTTTTGCTAGCCAGCATCACAATTCTTTTCTAAGTGTGTCAAAGTAGACATTTGTAAAAGTGAATGAGGAAAATGCATTTTCAGTAACAAAGTAAACATGCAAAAGTATGTTACTAGAGACAAATGTATGACAAAAGTATGTAACTAGAGACAAATCATCCAAACTATTTTCCTACAACCAACATGTCATATAGATGTGAAGTTTAGACCTGCAGCGTCTCACAATATTGCTTTAATATTTCTTAAAGCGTTGCCTGCTGCTAAATTGAAAAATAACAGTGATACAACAATATTCTATATTCTGGTTTAACTGACTCGGGTAGAAAGCCCACATGAAACAAAACAACGCAAACCATACTTCCATGCGTGACACATTCACAAGGAGTGAAAACCTACTGAATGAGAAAAATATGTGGGACGAGATTTGATTTGGTCTATTGGCGACTGATTGGTTGGTATAAAGTGGGCGTTTCATTGTAGTCCTGAATGAGAGCTTGAACTGAGACTAACCCCTCCTAAAACACTAAACGCACCATTCTGAGGCGGCCTTATGATGGAGATGCAGAGGTCAAAGGTCAAGCTTTTCCTCAGGAACATCTGTTATTATTTGCTGTTATTGCCAAAACCTGTGCTATATACACACATAGTACAACATTAACTATTAACACATTTTTACAGCAAAAAGGCAGCATAACTTGCAACAGTAGCTTTTAACAATCTGTTTGGTGTTGGTTGAAATGAAGTTATTAGCCAAAAGGAAAAAAGTCATAAAATTTTTGCTCTTTGTAGTAATAACACAATACGACAAGGGACATGTTAAGAAATGAATTAAGGTCTGTTTGAATTTTGCGTTGATTAATATTGTATATATATTGTAGCTACAGCTGGGAGCTGGGAGCTCTTTGTAAAGTTTGCCATTTGAAGATTGATCCAATATGTAGGAAGGCACAGGTGCAAGGGTCTCCCCGGGCCCATAACAGCGGCACTTTATGTTGCTTTTGTGACTACAGTAGTTCCTGCAAAATCCTGCAGGACATTAGCGGAGAATGCAGTGGACTGTAACAGACCAACTTGATACTGCAAATAGCAAAGCAGTTATTGTTACGCTAATCCATCAGCAGTGGTGTCCCAAATGATCAAAACAACAGCATTAGAGTGTTTCCATGCTAACCTACAAGCTAACATCTCCACACCATCAAGGCCATCTGTTTATGGCCACTGTGGTCTTACTGGGCACCAAAATAATTGAAAATTACCTCAAAAGTCTACATTGCAACATCCAAAAGCTCAATATCATTTCTTTCTAGCCATACAGAAATTCACCATCCAGAATAAATGGACACAATTTTCCTCAATTCACACTGCCAAAGCACCATGCCAATCTGAGGCCCTCGCTAAAGCTATTCTCCACACAGCTTACATAACAGCTCATATTAGTCCCATCCATACATTAAATGCCACTTACCTCAGATACTGTAAGGCAGGCCTGTACATTTCACAAGTATCATAAACACCATTGAGTTCTATGGCCTAAAAATGGAGGATCTCTTCACTGACAAAAACCTGTGACACGTGGAAGGCGAGCTAACAGAATTCCTCTCAAAAGCCCCTGGCTCGGACGGCGTCCCCCGCCGCGCTCGAGAACCGATTTCTCTCACTCGCACATGTTTCTACTGAACAATTCTGAAACATTTTACCCATCCAGACTGTTGTCTCAACGTGGTTTCAATCGTACTCCATTTTCCCCAAAATCTTCAAAAATGAACATCAATGAAAACCACTCATACCCGCTGTACCAGCTCAACTGCTTTGAGTCAGTTATAACTCATATTAGTGCCTCAATTTTTAATGTAAGAACTATAAATAACCAAAGATATTGTTTCTTTCATTCTTGATCAACAATGAGATGTTGTGGTCAAACGCTTTGTTTATTTTCCACTTTTAGGAACTATTCCAATTAAGCTGCTTTCATTTAACGTGTCGGTATTATGAGCCCTGTATTATTTGCTCTTAAAATCTGATAAATGTCACTCGTTTGGATAAAGCGTCCACCAAATAGTAAGTCAAAAGTATGTGGAAAATTAAGAGGGCCCTAAAAATAACACATCCTCAATAAATGAGGGGACAGTCTCCGTTTGTGATGCTAGCTTAATTCAAAGGTAAATTTAACAAATTCATAGGCTAATGTCATTCCATAAAGGTCAAACCTCAAATATTTAATAAACACAGCAATAATTTCTACCCAAATCAGGCCCATATGAGTATAAAGTCTAATCACACCTGGCATGCACAGTAGCCCTTAAAACTAACATTACACCCTTGTCACAGAAAGGGTTAAACATTCTCTTATTGAATTACTGAAACAGTATTATCTAATATCCCTGCAGAGAGAAAGAGGAACTCAGGAAGTCTATGTTTCGAATTTAATAACGTGGCCTCAGAGCAAAACCTCCATACAGTTTATAAGTCCTGCTAACAAAAAGTCGTCAGGGACTTTCCTGTTATGTCTTCACGTGACTTAGGACTGCCGATCACAGTGATCGGTGGAATTCCTCAGTGTGTTCTGTTCACTCAGGTAATAATCTGGAACGTTCTCTTTGGCCTTCGGTTCTGTAAAGTTTTTATCATGATAGGAAATACCAGGCATAAACTCTGACTCTCATTGGCTGAATGGCAAATGGCAGCGGACTTACAATGATGAACATAAAGCAAACTTTCTTAAGTGGAATCCACTCAGAATTGTGACTAAACACTTCTAAACCTAACCAACTGCTTATTCGAACCTTCAACTCCAAATGCAATGAGATTATTGTAAAAGTTTCCCTCTTTTTGAGGAGCAATGCCCATAAATACATCTGGTTTGCAACAGGACAGAATAGAGGTGAAATTTTGTTTTGCTTCTGAATTAATCAATTCTACAATTAAACCGTTCATCTTTAGAATATATATTGTCTAACTCTAAATAAATAAAACATTTACTGAATGTAATTACCAGATTCCATATATTGAGGGTTGGTACAGTATTTGACCATGTGACGTAACCCAATTCATACAATATCTACCCACAGCTTCCATTCCAAACCCCCTGTTTTTAATTTACCAATAAAAACAAGCAAATTACATGAATGCAATTCCAACACAGTCTAAATGAAGGTCCTGAAAGAAAGAATGAGAAAATGAAACTGTGAAAATATGGCAGGCCACATGAAAAAGCAAAGGAGAGCAGGGGCCTCTTCTAGAAGATTAAAAGGCCTTTTTCCATTCTGCAATGGAGCGCAGGGGTTGAAGGACCACAGAGACGATCTCATTACAGACTAACACGCAGCAGCTGCCCTCCTCTCTCGCCATCTCGCGCTTTTTATTTTCCAGACGTTCTCAATGCTTGCTTTAAGTGTTTTAAATCAGACACTTCTCTGGAGGCAATATGATTTATTTTATTGTCCCTCTGTGTTCCTCCGACTGTCTGACCCATGGTGACCTCCGTGGCTCCCCCGTCGCTATGGCAACACTCTATGTTCCTGGCCATCGCCCGGAGTTTCTGGAATACTGTTAACTTAATAACACAAAAACATCTGAGGGATAATCGTTAAAGCGGCTTCCATAAACTATTTTATTTGCTTATTGTTTTCTGAGGTAAATAAAACTGTATCATTACTAAATGTAGAGGAACTACTGATGTTTATTAGATGACAGATCATTGGTCGGATACGGCCGAGGTGCGGGTGAGATGTGATGCGTTAAAAAGCACAGATATGCTGAAGGGGTCAGGTATTTTTTGTGTGGGAAACAGCATCAGGCATAGCTTTAATCTCAGAGGGATGAGGTGGGATACTGGTCCGATATTTACAAGAGGAAAGAGTCTCGCAATCCAAGTTCATACTTTTCTGCTTTGTAGCTTCCAAATTATTGTTTTAAGACAACATGAAATCAAAATTGACCCCATTTGCTTTCTCAATAAATGTCCGGGTTGTTATTCTGGAGAGAAAAACTGTCATCGAGATGTATTAACTTTCTGTGCCTCTGGAAACACTTTTCTGTTCTGTTGACGTAACCAATGGCGTGCGGGCGAAAAAATTATATAAAGTAAAGCATAATGTACAGCCAGTCGCAATTATTGAAAAAACCATGAAAGGATGACTGTACATTTCTATAGTTATTACATACCCCCCTACACAAATAACTGCTGTAAAATGTAAGCTTGTTGAAATGTAAGCAAAGGCATTGATATAATAACAGTAAACTGCTACAGCAGGTAAAAATCTATCATGTTGCTGTCTAGCAACATACTGTAAAATAAGCTGCATTTATTTTTCATCATTAAAAAGGTTCTGATGTGAATCATCTAACAATGTCCGTTTATGGTAGCTATTATACTGATGAAATTTAAATGCCTTTATCACAAAAGCAGTAGTTTGGTATTCTGTGTAGCTGGTGACTTCAGTAACTCTTGGTCAGTGACATAATTTACACCTAGAAGTCTGGAAATTAAAAAACAGCCAATATGACCTAAGACGTGAAACTATTCAGATGAAGCAATGACGTACCGTCCCACAATACAAGTTTGAACGCTTACTTTTACTGCTATTAACCACATAGAACATTCACTGCTTGATCCTAGGGGTGTTTTCCATGTTTTTATTTCATTTTATTATGCTGTGCCATCTCTAGTATATCTTAAACCAAGTTGGTTAACCTAACTATGAGATTTGTTTAACCATTCTAACTTGGTGAAAGTGCAGCACACTACGGGATTTGAACCAACAACTTTTGGTTACCAGCTTAAAACTACAAATATGCCACAAATGCCATTCAATCTTATTCTGTTTTTCTGTGGTACTGGTGAGTGTCTGCAGAACGTTCTAAGAACCAGCCTGATTTTCCACTGATCTGAGAACTGAGGCATGACATAATGGACTACGCTACTACATAAACTGCCCACAAACACAGGGTGCACGTACATCGCGCAACGACGCACCACACTGGCCACTTTCAATGCAGACGGCTTTGCTGATTATAATGGAGTGATCTAGTTTTGTTTTGCATTAGTCTAGCCGGACTGATTTGTTGTTGCCCTGAAAACCTTGGTGAGGACACTGACGTTAGTGGTTCCTGGTTCGAGACCAGCAGGTTTAAGGGGCCAACGCAGAGCCAGTTTTTCCGGCCTAGAACTGCCTTGTTTTTGGTGGAAAGGCGCAGAAATGGGCCAGATTGGGCACTGCCGCTGGCATTGAGGGATGTTATTTAATGTGTGTGGAACAATAATCATATTTAGTACATTTGAAAAAGGCAAGACGTTGCATTTCAGTTAAACCAAAGTACAAATACTGAGCCAAGCCTGTATTTACCAAAGTGCTATAATACCAGAAGAGAATCATTCATTAGCATTAGCCCATTCATCTTGATGCTAGCTCATGACCTACTGGAAGTATGTAACCTACTTTTGCTCTGAGGATGAAAGCTTTGAGCCAATCACCTGAGCTGAATATTCTGTACGACTAATTATTTTGAAACCGCAAAAAAATGATGTCATGACAGCACTGATTGGCCGATGGCACTGTGAGGACACGTACAGTCCTGTTACCAGGGACAGTTCTGAGCCGTGACCTCAAAGACAACAAACAAAAGTATATAAATACGTCCATTTCACACTTTTTGGAACCCAGCAACTTTTGTTGTACACTGAGGTCCAGTATGTGAAGATACAAAGCATTGATAATGGGTATAGAATAAACATTTGCATTTTTTAAGGCAGACTAATTATATGCTAGGTCACATGTTATGTCTGATTCACCTTCCAGAAACAGTAGTTCCAGAACATGAAGTTCTATGACTTCCCGTGTCTTTAGTGATTCGTCAGGCTTTGCTGATTTGTCTTTGGAAGAGTTTCCTGAGAATCCAAATTTCACCTTGGAACCACAGCCTGGGATGCAAGACAAGAGAAGTCTTTGCAGTGTGTGTCACGGGTTATAAAGATTTCCACAGGCCCTCTACGTGATTCGAAGTAGAAAGCAGGGAACACGCAGCACCCCGCGTCGAAATTTAACAGCACGCGGGAATCTGATGGCTTCTCCAGATGGAACGTTCATATGAGAACCTGCGAGAGATTTACACTAAACCAAATCTAAACACTGTTACAAATGACCAATACAGAAAGAGGGAAAAACTTGACACCGCTACTTGCACCCAAAAAAGAAAAAGTTCTGGTGCGTCGTTGGATAATACATGGAAACATGTAGCTTAATATAAAATATGGTTTTTATGAAACAGATGAGTCTAATCTCTTTTCATCAGCGATGAAAGCGATGCAATTTTTGACAGTATTACTGTGTTTTCAATCTTTCTAATGGCTAGCTTCCAAAATCAGCGCCAATGTTCCGGGGTAATAGAATTGGAGAAAACGATGCACATTTGTCTGCGGCTAGCAAAGTCCAGCTGAACGACAATCAAGAGCAGCTCGGAGACCCATCTTTAAAAGTCCAACAGGGACAAGCTGTGCCATTTTTGCTTCGACCGCACAGAGACTGTGCGGGCTTGCTCACCGACAGGACGTCCAGCACTTAACATGCATGGTGTGTGGCGTGCTCCTCGGCCACAGATGTGTTTGTGTTGGGCCTATACTCACACGCTCTGGTTTGCTTTCTTCTCCTGTGCCATTGTAGGATGGGGGAAGCTCCAGTTAGAGCAATGAGCTTATCCGCGGTCTCCTCCAGGCACGTCTCACCACAAAGCGGTGGATCTGATATTCCCCGTGATGAAGGGTTTGGAGGCGACTTTGTTTGGGGTTAATGTAACACCGTCTTCCCGGCACAAAGAGCGGCGCCGGCCAATCACACGAGCTGAGCAGAAATGAGTCACCGGCTGATTATTGGAAGCCCAACGTTGGTCATTCTATACAAGAGTGATGCCAGTGTGATATGAGCGTATTAGACATGTTGCTGAAAGGTTGGCGTTTTCCATGCCAGGCCATGTGAAATATTCCAGAGCTGTAATTTAAAGGAATGGTTATTCCAAACAATATTTGTTTTTTCCCTCACGTTGTTGCAAACTTAGGAAATGTTTTAACTTAGTTCTTTCCATATAATTATGCGAGATTCCTGATGACAATGTCTGTCAAGTACCAAAAATTAAATATTAGTCATTAACATTATTATTAACAAATGCAATGCTGAGACTATTGAAGTAATGCATCAGTTTGGCTTTGCTAAGAAACAGACCAAAATTCAATATTCTCTGGTGTCCCCATTTATTTAATTCACATCTAGCTGACATTTCTGGATGTTGACATTGACCAAACATGAGCTTGACGATAACTAATTACATCTCCGTTCATAAACCTATAAGACATGGACCATTGGCATATATGGACTTTAATGGCACTTATAAGACGTTATTTGGATTTTTAATACGCCCTGGTTCTGCTGAAAAGGCGAGCGAGAAGGTTCTTCATAAACTTCTACTTCGGTGTTCTGTGGAAATATAACAGCATGCCAAATATCAGGGGTTGGAACGAGATGCAGATGAATAAATAATGCTCCAAAGTCCCAATGCTAAAAGCAACAGTAAACAGAGAGATGATTACTGACTACTGAATCTTTCAAGGGAGGCAAAATATAATAAATAGCACACACGCCGGAGGACATAATATGGAAATGTGCTGAAATCGGGTAAAATGAAGCGATGATAAACAGCAGGTGTCGACAGTAAACAAGGGAATGACATTTTTGGGATTTCCGCCCATTCAGTAGTGGTCATCCCAATAGCCTTTTCCCTGAAACAAGGAAACCCATATAGAGACTCTGGGAATAGGGATCACACATTGCTGTGGTTTGGAAGTCGCTCCAGTATCTCCACATTTCCATGGACGGAGCAAGATAAGATTTCACAATGTTTTGTAAAATGTTTTGCCAGTGGTTTCCACTATTATCTGTCTATTTTTTTCATAGTTTTCTTATTGCATAATTATTGAATAATTTACGTAAACACATCTTAAGCTCATACCCTGTGAGGACAATCATGGCATTGTTTGAAGGTTTCCAGGAGCTGTAGTCTTGTCCTACATATTTCAACACACCATTCAAAATAAGTCAGCCTAATACTGCTGTTATTGTAGAGAATGCAAAATGAATAGCAAATGAATAACCCTGCGAAGGGTGCTTAACTGCTAATTTGGACAAGAGCCACAGTATCCAAGAAAGGTATTTCATTGTATTAGCCACAGTTTGCGCATGCAACAAAGATAAATGTAATACAGCAAGCATAAACGATAAATAGTTGCTGTAAAATTAATCTCCACTGAGTTATAATAAGCACCAATAGTGAGGCGAATATGAATGCGAATGAAAACTGATAGGTGACAATTAGATTATGACAAAAAATGTGGCACTGAAAACAAAAACATTTGTTGGCCAAAACAGCTCAGAAAGGTTTAGTATTTTGTAGTGCAAAATTTGAACGAACCTGATCCAAACCACATTCGTATGTGGTTTGAAATCTGTTTAAAATCTGATTTTTGTCAATGTGTTTCAGTTCTGAGCTGTCATATTGCATTTTACAGTCTTCAGCATTCGGGACACGTGTGTGTACTGTAGATCAGACACAATGCGGTACTGTTGCTTTTTTTCTGAAGGTTTCTGTCTGAAATTTCAGAATATTTTTGGGCCCACTGTGTGGTATTTACCTGTTATTTTCATCCAAGCTAATGAAGTGTAAGATTTTTTTACACTGGGTCAGCGCAACAATAACACAAGGCAAAAGGATAACAGACCAGGCAGCTATATGGCTTTCAATGGCCCTCCATCTATATGGCCAGATGCCAGTATGAAATGATGTACAACAGAAGGACGTTGGCAAATCTCCAGCCTATAACATAAACGGCTGGCTGTGCTCCAGTTCAGCCGCGAAGGAAAAGAAGTCAAATGGTACCGTAACCTGGGTCATTCACTGCAATCTGCTGAAAGATTTATCAACACGTGCCGTTAAATGTCTAAAATATCATTTTCTCTTTGACTCACTGCACTTGATTCTGTTGCAATTTGCAAAAGTAAACGCCACTCTGCACATCTGCTGAACTTACAATTAAATTGGTATAATTTAAAGGAATAGTACACAAAAACAAACTGTACTCTTAAGAACAAAAACAGATGCAATTTTCCCTCCAGCAAATTGCTAAAACAACCGAAAGTGTTTTGAAATGGGTCTGATCCATTTTATTTTATTCCTGTTCATGTAGCCAAATTATGCAAAATAAACGTTTTCAACACACACAGAATTGCTTGATTGTTGATTTTTTTCAATTTGCAGGTTTGATATAAGCTTGATCTGTTGTACTGTTGACTAACACTTAAACTGTTTGTAAAAGGGAATCTTTAAAATTATTAATCTTAAAGTTATTAGTGAATCAGACGTTGTTCTCTCATAAAGGCAGGTGGCACCCAAAAGTAACAAATGAATTTGCAGTGTAAAACTCATATCTCTGACTGGCCTTGTGGCTAGTGACCCATCAGTTAAAAATATTTTCTGTGCTGTTTCTTTAAATTCATTTGCACCAACACGCATCTGACGCATTTACTCTTTAACGTCTTGCACCACTTGAAAATAAACCCATCTTGGTTTTGGTCTTCAGGCCAAAGCAGTTCTTAAATGATTTGAGATGTTTCCCCTCATTTTAGGTCTGTTCTGTATACCTTTCAAAAGCAATAACATCTCCTGCTGCTGTTAGCCAGCTGCCACAAAACATAACCAACTAATTATACAACAACTTATATATGCTGATTGTCTACAGCACCCTGATTACTGTACAGGAAGTACAGTAATCTACACAATACCGCAAATGGCAAGCAATGCTCTCTGCTATGGAAAAAAATGAAAAACAACACATTACCGTGCTACTGCTATATGCTAAGCTGTCAGCACTTACTGTACTGAACGCACTTACTGGTACAAAATATCACAGAAATCAAACAACAGAAGTTAGTTATTACTATTATTATGATTTTGTGTATAGTCAGTAGTGGTAATGGTGGTTTAGTTGTTAAAACACTAACTAGCATTTCACAAGGTAGTGGCAACCCATTTACTAACCCAGAATTGTACTGCTGGGTTAGATACAGCCTGGTTATATCATAACTAGTGTATTTTTGTTTCAAATTGTGATGTGAATATTACAGGAATTACAGTGAATATTACAATATATTCAGAACTTATGGTCTTCCAACTTTCCAACTTATGGGACTATGGTTTTCCAACAGGTAACAAATTTAAACTGTCATGCTAGAACTACAGTAACATATCACAGGGGTTTTATTTGCATGCGTTGAGACATTCAGAGAGCTGTTAAATGAGGCCTGACACAAGAACAGATAAAGCGAGACGGACACAGGAAAGTTCCCGTGTTCTGTGAGGTTCTGTGGGGGTGAGCAGTGCACCTGTCTGAATCTCTGACAGTGTGTTCATTGTTCCTCACTGCTCACCTGTCCGTGGCCAGAGCCCCGCCCCCATGGCCCCATAACCTTACCTATAATTCCTCTGTACCCTGACCACTCCATCATCTTTCTCTAATAAATGCTCATTTAAACTAATGTGTTATTTAAGCTTAATATAATACAGTACTAGATAAAATGTGTATGGATACAGTCTAAATCCCACCAAAATGTTCTCTGCTGACATTTACAAAAAAATATTTTGCAGAAAGAAAATCTGCATCACAAAATTAACATTGTGTTAGCTGCACAAAGGTTGCGGGTTCGAACCCAGGGAAGGCAAGTGCTGATAGGAGAAAATATTTCTAATATTTCTAAGTCACTTTGAATAAATGTGTCTGCCAAACGGATACATTTAAATACAGTATTTTTATTACATGTATGATGCAGCAATACAAATTTGACACAACTTAAAAAAAAGTCACTACTATGTACAGATACTTAAAAAATGTATCAATAATTAATAATACAAAATTAAATGTGTTATGATATCATGTTTTGTTTTAGCTATGGTGATGATGAAAATTGGGCTGGAAATGTACTTACATTACAGTCATGAAAATAAAATAACTGCAAAAAAAATCCTTTTACTTTGAGTAAATATTTTGGGGTAAAACATTATCCTTACCCATAGAGAGAATAAAACATCTTCGGTGTCACACTAAGACTGTCGAGACATGTATTTGATGTGTTTTTATTTCAACGATGTAATTAAGACATTCCCAGGCCAATGTTAGAAGAGCAAAACAGATGTTTTCATAATGTTTACGGTTTATAATGCATGCATATCCGCTCCTTTTACATCCATCAGATGTTTGTGCGCATAAAACAAGCTTAAAATACGACCCAATGCTTTCCAGATGATCCAGTCTTTTACATCTTTTTGAAAATGCATCAAAAGAAACATTGCTAAGTTTTTAAATATAGCCTATGGCTAAAGTCACCTTTTTTTACAGTATGGAGAAGCGTGTAACTGTTTACCATCTGCTATCTTGACAGACATGTGAAAACACATACAAGCCAAGATCCGTGTGTTTGCACACAGCATACACCTCATGTCCACCCGACCGCAACCCCCCCTCTCTCCCTGCATCCGCACCCAGTGCCAAGCTCCACATCCTGGGGTTCCCGAAATCCCCCCACACCCATAAAGACATGCTCCAGGCACCCGGCCAGCAGCGATCCGTCAGCTTTAACTACTGCTTGCACACTCTGCCAGGCACGGTGCTTTTATTATTTGTACCATGAACTACTAGAGTCCTGCAGATAGAATATAGGAAAGGAGAGGATTCCAGCTCCAATCTCTGCATTAGCCAGTGTAAACATTCCTCCTTTCCTTCACTGTTTTTAAAGTGAGTCCAAAGTACAGCCCTCTGCTGACGGTAAACCCTTATCAGGACCCTGGATAGGGAAGTTTTGGTCTCTGAGGACTAGAGGCTTGGAATAATGCCTGTTCTATACCATTAGTAATTCATGTGACAGACAAACTAGTCATTTCTATTTGTGGAAAATATAGCAGGAAAGATACGCTACTGGGACTTATGGGGGGGGTGTGGGGGGAGTGTTTGCGGCACAAAATTTAAGTTTTAAACACACACTGCCAGAGGCACTGCAGTGCCCAGGGAGCAATTGGGTTACTTAAAAGCTGCTTCCTTGCTAAAGGCCACCTCAGTTCTTATCTGCCAGCTTTGGGAATTGAACTAGCGATGTGGTTGCAAGTTTGACTCCCTAACCAGTAGGCCAAAACAGCTCCCATTTTAAACTTTGAAACAACATGCATTAAAAAAGTATTGTTTGTAAATAAATAAAGCTTCTTTTGGCACTTAACAGCCCCTGGTCAATATAAACAATAGACAATTATTCTTAAACAACCAAAAAAGTCCTGTTGTGTTTCACAGCAAAACAACAGCATGACAAGAGAGAGAGTAAATAACAACAGACTTTTCATTTTTGCATAAACTATCCCTGCAGGAACATAAACAAGGTCAATTTTGAATTCATGTTAAATGGACTCTACTGGCACGTGTGCTTGTTTGCATTGACGCAAGTTTGCTGCTTAGCAAGCGCTGCAGCGATCCAATAAGACCAGTGGCCTTGTAATTGGCCACGAAACACTTTTAGCTTTAATTATTTCACGTTCTCTCACCCCTCACACGGTTCAAGCTCAGATTTAATACATCATATAAAAGCTTGTTCAACAGCACAGCTTTCTCCACAAACTGGCAAGAGGAACAAAAAGTGACCCATTGAAAAGTGTCACAAAAGATCTGCCACAATTTTCCAGCAGTATTGTTAAAAGACCACATTTAAAAACGTACCAGCTGTGTCTCTGACCGGCATCCAACTGGTGTCATTTTAAATGGTTTAAGAGGTCCCGCTGTCATTGTTCGATATTAAATTAATCAACCACCTTAAATTATACAGGCCCACAATAACTTATCACATATAGGAAAAAATAACTATTCAAGGCCTGGAAAAAATGAATTATGGCGGGTTGAGATGTAGAGACGGAAAAAAAATTCTCATGGGAGAGTGATATAAACTCTGGCTCCAATCGAAATGTTGAGAACAAAGTGTGTTTTTTTTAGTGCTTTGTAAGTCTGCCATGTTATTGGATACAAAATATAGCATATGTGTTTCAAATGAATATAAGATTAATGAGACACAGTCATATCGAGCTGCTGTGGTTAGCGCTTGCCACGCTGACAGGAAGTTGCCACCCATGTGCGACTTCCTCACCAGTGCCAGATTGTTTGTGGCAGTAGTTTGGCAAAGACGATGGCACATGGGATGCCTTTGAAACAGAAGTGCAAGTATCTAATTTGAATTTATATTTACAAGTAGTAGCCTCAACTCTCTGTCTGTCTCTCGCCACTGAGGGCCAATTCACCGCCTGTTTTCACTGTCTCTGTTTGGAATGGGAAGTACAGAGTACTGCGGTCTATACTGCATACTAATAAAAAAAGCATGCTAAAATTATGTTGTTTGTGACCGTAAACAGTTGTGCTGTT
The DNA here is from genome assembly GCA_036877545.1 of Yasuhikotakia modesta. Lineage (NCBI taxonomy): Eukaryota > Metazoa > Chordata > Actinopteri > Cypriniformes > Botiidae > Yasuhikotakia > Yasuhikotakia modesta. The sequence goes on along the minus strand of JBAJNP010000619.1, from coordinate 68,103 downwards.
GCAGATTACTTTGAAAGTTATTATTTGTTGCAGTTATCATTTTGATAAAAAAAAAAAACATTTTTAAACAAAAAAGGGTCAACAAAGACCACCGCCTATATTATCTGAGTTAATAAAGCAATACTTATGCCAGGTATGCCAGGTAATTTAAACAAGCCTGAACCCTTCAAATCTCATCAAAATATGAGCTAAAGCAATTGTGATGCACCCTTCACAAGAACAACACTAAGTACAGTATGAGTATTATATTACAGTGCATCCTTAAAAGCGCTCTAAAACTGCAAGCAGTGTGTGGCAGTATGCCATTCTAAAGGTGTCTTTCCATCTCTTTGCTTCTAGAAATGTGGGAAATATGCCTCTGGAACTTTAAAGGATTTGGAAGCAGCCCTAATGAAACAAACTGAACTGCTTATAAATCTCTGTAAATGTCTTTGTATGCTTAACTGTGTTATCATCAAAGGTACTATCAACTGCTTAAGACAGCAGGGCATCTGAAGAAAACTCAAGGCTGCTTTACGTTTTCATGAGGGTTTTCCACACATACACTCAATCATAAAGTTAATGCTACAGTAAGTGCTGGGCTGACAGTATGTTGGACGTTCTGTAGTACTTAGCCTTTTATGAGGCAAATCTACCCATGAACTACTCTTCCCATGATGCATTGCACATTAAGTAATCAAATCCAAAACAACAAAACAACAATACAATATAAAGTTAACTTGAAGCACATTTTGGTTATTTGAATTTCGTGTGGAAAAAATACCAAAATATCTACAAAATTAATTAGGAAAAGTAATTGTGAGAAAAAGGGAGCCTTTACTTTGCAATACATGAGTTCTTGTTACCATGTCAGCAGTTACTTCTACTTATTAAAGGATCCATACAGACTCTCTAAAGGACTATGGGTAATGTAGTTTTGACCAGGAGCCTGTGTTTTTATTAAACTTATGACTGCTGCATATATTATTGTTTATTTTGGCGCTTATGGTAGGTCTGTCATAAAAGGTCGTGCACTATTTTAAATGTAATGAAAGAACTACCTGTGCCACAGACGGCTGTGCTGAGTAAAGCCAGGTGACTGTTTCACCCAGCAGCAGTCACACACTGATCCACAAGCCTGCCATAAACACTATTAACACCTTTAGGAACACAGCATGCCAGACCATCAACCCACCGCCAGTCATTTATACTCCAGGGGCCATGGTAAAATGTACAGACTTATTCTAGCGAGAAGAGCTGTCGGTGTGCGGTCACGCCCATGAACACGTGCATATGGTCCAGCTTATTCCTCGCCACTTATCCAAGCACAATACTGTTATACCCCTACATCCACGTCTGAGGCGCTCTGTGGCAAAGGAAAGCTGACATAACGAAAGGTACTAAAAACACAAAAGTCCATTCAAATGTTTTTTGTTTTTATATGCACTTTTTTCTTTCATTTTCCCCAAAAGAGAAACCGAAGGCAGCCCGAATGCAATGTCCTTAAGAGAACTTGGCTGTGTTAAAAGTCTGTTGTGTTAAAATGATCTTGGCTATGTAACAAATTGCATAATGTAAATTTGACTGCCAATTTGTACAGAAAACAATACAGCTCTGGACGACAGATGGATGTACAATTGTGCTACGTTAGCTGGCATCTGTTTCTGTAAGGCAGGTCAGTTCAATCATCGGCCATCTTGGCAACATCCCCATGCAACAATATTCTGGCTAAGCAATAGCATGCAAGTATAGCTCCTATCTATCTGACCCAACATCTCCTAAATTGTTTATTAGCTTTAGATTGTAGTTCAATAAACAGTTAAATTGGCAAAGTCTACTCTCTGTACAAAGACATTTGTCTACAGCCTGTGATGGGTTTCGGAAAAAATATGTGTAGACTTTGTGATCAAAATTTACACCCCTCCAAATGCGATAACTACCAATTATTTCACAGACGTTATTCAGAATTGAAAGTGGAATATACGATTCCACTCATAACTATTGAGTGTACTTGTTACTACGTGCCCTCAATAAAACTCTGAATATCTTTGAAAGATTTTATGCCACTAACCTGGCAAACTTTGGCAAATCCAGTAATTAGTAGTTCTTCACCAAAAGCACTCATTATATCAACCTGGTCCCTTGTAAACACTTTTAACAACTGGTCTGGTGTGTGCTGTAATAAAGCCAGGAAAATGTTTACTGGTGTTATGTACAATATGCACCAGATGCTTTGTGATTGGACCGTGGGCGGTTTGTTGGTGTCATCTAGGCTGAGACTAGAGGCCTATATAAAGCACATAACTACACCACACCTGTTTACCTGTGTACAGACAAAAAAACTATATTAGCTTTGTACAAGTTAGTACTAGCTAACTGAGGATATTGTAATGGAAAAAGGCTTAGCCAATCTAAAACAGCTTAAGGGACATTTACGCCATACATTTTAGCCATAGGTATGCATGGGAATGAGATTTGAACTCGCAACCTTGGGTGAAACTGCAGGAACACTTGACAATGTTTTTTTCGCCATGGCAACAGCTTAATTCTAAGTCATACTTCAACTTTTGTCCTTGATGTTACATGTTACGTCCAAAAGACCTAAAGCAACTTCAGAAATGCAGGAGCACTTCAAAGCACTTGTTCCCCGAGCCATTAAGAAAAAGCATTACATCATTTGGCCAAACGTCTCACATCATTAGAATTCGTCACAAAAATAAAATCCCACCGACATACAGGATCAATTTCTGGACGTTTTAACATGCTTGAAATTATGGTTACAAAAAGCTGCAGTCTACTTTGTCTTTCAGTGTTTCTGACTGAACACATGGACCTTATTCTCACAGCCAGAGACATCAGACCAAGGCCAAGTTTTTTGAAACCATGTGTTTTGTTTGTAATATCAAACATCAACCACAGGGCTGCAAACATAAAGTTTGATGGCAAGCTGTCTTGATCTTGAGGCCTAGTCAGCCTGACATAAATATTCCTTCAGGATGTTGATCACAGGGAAAGTAAATCCAGACAGCGCACGGTTCATTCACTGAATCTGCATAGAAATATACTGAGAATTCATGGAAGCATCACCTGTAGCTTCAGCCAGTTTGTCTTCAAGACAGACGCTGCAAAGACTTCCAAAGCTGAGCCACATGTCTGAACAGGTCTGATGCAGGTCTGATGTCTCTTCACAGGTGTATGCATCACTGCTTATGGGTGGGAAAACATATTTTCAAATGACCTGATTTGTGGAGTTATGAAGGGTTTTTGAACTATTCTTACCCAACATCTAAGAATGTGACAAACCAAGATGTCCGCCTGCATGCTTACAAACCTACATTAGCTATACTATATAAACCTTTATTGTAGAACTATCATAGTTCTTGCTAACAACAGAGACGTCTGGATTACGTACAACAATGGCAGATAAAGTTCTAGCAATAATAATGGCCTGAAATGTGTTAAACAAGTGTAGCTTTGATGGCTGTCGACTTAAGAATCTTTATCCTTGGATAAACTATTCTGAACTTTTTTTAATCTTGACATTAAAAAAAGTTACAAATCAAGTTATTTACAAAATAAAGCTAAAATTAAATAAATAATAGGCATAACTACTTATTAATACTACTATCCTTAGTATTCAAATATTGGTTGTCGGATGACTAGGTTTTTTCTAGTTGAAATAAGGCCCTAGTTGAGAATTGATGACTTTAAACTTAACAGGTGGTATCTGTTATGAAGTCACAGTCCAATTCAAATTCAGATCTAATGAATGGTTTCTTTATCCCTGTGGTCTCACAAGTCCTTACCTGACTCATATCTAACATCTCCCAAAAAGCTTTGGTCCTACATAAGACTTGGCTGCTACAGGAGCCTTAGAGCTGGATGATGTGAGGTTTGGAGGTGCTTGGAGTCTTGAAAGGTCTCTCATGCATATGCAGAACTTCAGAACAGAATTCTCACCCCTCCAGGTGAACCATTCTTCTTCAATTCCGGGGCCAATATCAGCTGTATGGATCAGGTGTTATGTGGGGCTGTTGGAACCGCAGAGTGGGAGAACTTACATCAATCTAGAAGAATGTGGATGGTGGGAATACAGGTGAGGAGCGGTTTGGCCGTGTACATTTGTGATTTAAGGTCTAAAGCTTCAATCTTGGGCTCTTTGTGGATGACAATGGCCCTTTTCATGACATCTGTCACCCCTTGCCCGCCCTGAAATTGCTACTGAAGCCCTATTCTTCAAAGGGCTGATTATTACTTTACCTCAGGAGCACCGGCTAGCCAACAGCCCAAGAGCAGAAAGATATTAAACAAGCTGAATGCTGGTATACACTCCTAACAATGCCAGGCCAGACTAAAGCCAAAAACCTTCAGAATGAAGCTTACAATAACAGGATGAGATTATCAGGTCAAGATAATAGACATAATGGAATCATATTCAACTGCCCACCAATAATGACATAATGTACACTTTACAATACCCATGTTATAGTAACATTGCTTGTGAGTGTATTAATTAAAGATTACATGCAGTATGTTGTATATTTTGACAAATTTGTACATTGTACAAATACTACATACTGCATATAAACTAAATAGTAATAGTAAGTAGTATGCTAGCAAGCAAGTACCATGCTACATAAACAGGCTAGCTCAGAACATTTCTAAAAGCAGCAAACCAGATCAGCATAATCCAGCAATCCAGCCTAAACTGGTTTAATCCGGTTAAACAGTGATTTGCAAAAGATGACGCCAACCGAAAAAGATGTCGTTTCAGCAATTAACAATGTGTTTAAGAGTAAAATCCCTGCACATTTTTTTGTGAACATCGCAGTTTATAAATCGTCAGTTTAATAGAGCCAAAAAGTTGATCTATTATCACGACTTTCCGTTTGTTTGTATCAAATAGCTGCGCAAGAGTGATGGATCCTTTTAAGGTCTATTTTTAAAACCCCACATTTGGGACTAACTTTTGTAGCATCGTGAAAGTCTCGCGCCACAAATTCTGAGCTCATCCTTCAGTTTTAGGACCTAAACAGTGGAAAAATCAAAGCGGCTCAGCCAATTACAACACAGATCCTGTAGGCTCTAATTCACGTCCAAGCAGGGCTTCGGTTCCATCATAATAAACAAGAGGATTGTTGGGAACTCCATACAGATGGGATTGTATAGCATCGGATTTGGTGTTAGCCAGACCAATCCCTCCCTAAACTGGACACACACTTTAAAACAGATTGCACTTTGTTAACTTAGTCTATAGGTACACAGTCCACTAAAGCAAAACAGCGGTTTTATATACTGATAAATCCATATGCTAACATACACGGTGCATACATAGTGATTTGTAACTGTCATGCAATAGACGAATTCCCACATACACACTCGCATACACAAATAAGCCATTAATGGCTTTAAAATAACACTATTCACTCAAGTCTGCTCTGAGCGTCCTTCTAAATGGCTGAAATATAAAATCTCATTCATAAACTTCACTGAACACAGTAGAACTACTGAAAACTAGCCGATTAATGCGTGTTTATGCAACCGTGGGAATGTAAATGCACCGTATGTGCAAGCGCAAACATTACGTACACATGCATTATAAAGAATTAGGATGATAAGTCAAATCTTTCACCCCACCATCCACAAATACAGCTCTAGGCCTATTTTGTCCAATTTTTTTTGTTAACTTTAGTAGAGACCAGGTCAGGTGATAATAAGATCTGTGGGGCATTTAATAAATTCTTCCCGGCTTACTGTATGTAATTTACAGCATTTGAGAGAAACTGTAATAATAAGAGGTTTGTGCAGCAGGTGTCAGATTTAGGTGTTAGTAGGTATCAGTTAAACTAATTCCAGTGCACGGCTCACAGCTTCTGCTCAGTGCAGTACAGAGTTTAAAGATTCACAAAGTACATTTGAACTGACAGATTCAAAGCTGGAATGATATATGAAGGAGTTGAGGAATGTTGGAATGAAAAATGAATCGCATCTGCTGTTGTGTTCTATATATATCATGAGTGAAATGAAGGGAGAATAAACTCGTTGACCCTTCTTGGACTGAAATCGCCAGTAGTAAAATCAAATAAATATTCTGGGTTATTTAACTTGAAATCATTTCTCAGGAATAACAAACGGGAAATATGTTTACAGTTTACAATACACTTGGAATGGAAGTTGGGCAGACAAGCTGACCTGAGGGTTTTAAAGCAAAAATGTGAAGCTTTTATTTTTGTTAAATCACTTCCACAGATTCTTGGTACAAATATTTCAGTTGTAAACATGGATTTCTCAGTAAAAATATTATTACACTACATAAAGTAAAAAAATCGAAGCGGTTACCCTAAGGAACCGTTCTACCTGACTTGACCCTTAAAAATGACTGTCTTATTATAGACCCAGTATTAATAAAAATGACCTTATTTCTATAATAAAGAACATTTGAAACACAAAGAGCAGAGATGTGAGAAAATAATATTAGAATTATCATTTTTGGATGCACTGTTCCTTTAAAATTAAATTCAATAAAGTCAAAACAGTCTTAAATATTAGAGGCAGCATCAGACGGCTTCAGAGGCATGTAAGACTTCGACCCCCAACCTTTCAGTTACCAGCACAGATCTTTACCCGTTGCACCACAACACGAGAAGTTACAGCACGGGTTGGAAAACAGAGTCCAACTGGCTTTACAGAAAAAACACAACAAAAAGAAACAAAAGCTGTGTGGCACAGCTCCAGGAGTCAAATAGCTGTGGGGGGCCTCCATTGTGAGAGGAAGCGTATGGCCTGGGTTGTACACGAAGGGTTTGCCGCATTCAGTGTGAAACCTTACAGCATTGATGAGGTCATGCTAAGTAAGCCTGTAACTTAGGGAAACATCAAAGATTTAGCGCAAGACATCCATCAACTCAACAGTCGGCCCCACCAGCCAGATTGAGTGTAAGAAGTCTGCAGTCACACGTACATCTAGAAGGCAACAATTAACTTAAATAGTGTCTCAATTACAATCACACCTAATAGGGCTTTTAGGCAAAACTGACATTATAAGCACTGTCAGCCCCATGGCGTTGCGCAGTTCCGCGGCGCTAAGACCTTTGGATTTGGCTCTGACTCCTAAGTTGACGTCTGTAATCAGCTTCTGTCTTAGTACGGAGAGGAAAATTAAACTCCAAAATGGCTGCAGGCACGAAAATTGTAACCATAATGCAATTCACTGTATTTAAAGGAACAATGCACCCGAAAATGAAGTCATTGTTTACTTACTATTACGGTGTTTCTTGTGGTGCGTCTTGTCAAATATTTATGATTAAAATTACATTCTCAAAGTAAGCTATCATGCGGCTTTAGAGGAATTTAGAGTGAGAATTGAACTGACCCTTTTAAAAAGCTCTTTGTTGTTTTAGATTTTTGGTAGTTTAACGGTTGCAGCCACTACAAACTGCCTTTGAAAAAGAACTACATGAAGATTTTTCAAAAACTCCCTTTGTTGTTCTATGGAAAAAATAACAGCATGATGGCTTGGAACGACATGAGGTAAATAATGACAGAGATTTAATTTTGGTGAGCCTTTCCCTTTAAATTTGGAGGGAAGCGGCGGCGCACTGTTGACTGTTGTGTCAAAGTTTGGCCTGAACGCAGCTCTGTGGTTAAATAATTGGCAGGAACGGTCTAATCAGTTAAGTACGTGGAGGGAACAGTGGTGGCTACAGGCTTTCAGCAGGACGGGAGATACAGCACGACTGGGTCTCTAAAGCTCGGAGCATTACTCACACTAAGCACACTGTCAGACATCAGGACATTCCTGTTTGTTTGGAACATTGTGGGAAAGTGACTGTGATTCTCAAACACAAGGTTCGTGGCTACCGAAACACTGCTGTTTTTCCAGCTATTGTAAAATGCGTCTCGTCCAGAGGTGTAAGAGAGGAGCGCTGTTGATATAACAGCTTACAGTTAAGTGCATATTTTATGGAAAGCAAAATGTGCCGAGCCACACGGAAAATGCATTAGGGGAACGTTGTGTATACGCTTCTGTTTGTTCTTTAAATTCTGCTGGGAACTGTGACCGAGACGTTTTAATCCAGTATGACTCTCACTGGTGTGGTTAACCTTTGTATGTCTGTGTACCTATTCTTTTCAAAGCAAATATTGCTCATGTAGTTTTAGAGCTTTATTCTAATCAAATTATAACCTTAAAGCAATTGAAAAATACATCACAGAATTTTTTTTACTAAAAAATAATACTATTTAATAATATCATTCTATAATAATTATTAAATTGTTTTAAAAAGTCAAATCTAATGCACAGGTTCGTACAAGGAAACATTCGACTTAAATACCTGCAAACCATTAAACTGTCACACTGTGAATATTTTTTGGACTCCATTGGTTGGATAGAATGATCGTCGCCGTCCAAACCCACGCTATTGGTTAAGCTGACGTTGTTGCATCTGTCAGGATTCAACAGAGTCAAGGGCCATTTTAAAACAGCCAGCAGACTATATTACACAACAGTTAAATCCTATATTGCCTTTTTTTTAACCTGCTTTCACTTCCTGTTGCAACAACACTCATTAACTTAAGCCAAAATAATTTGTAACTATGACTCTCATATCTTATCCATTCCAAGACATACAATAATAATAATAATAATCTCAAAACTAAAGAATACCAACATCACAGATGTAACAAACTCCACATTTGACCTACATCTCTTTTAGTGACATTTACATGTGATGCACAGTTTTAGCATTATCACATTTTATCTGGTCATCAGTGTCCAGATTCCCAACACATGAGAAAAATATCAAGCGCAACAGATGTGCTGTGGACAGCATGTGCTCAGACAGAGCTCTGCATTCAATCCATATGTGAAATTATGTGACTTATTGAGATTAAAGTGAATCAGTGTGACAATTTTTTCTTAGCACCCATCGTAACTTTACCCAAAACCTTAACAACTTTAACTTAGCAATGTTTCAGTTTGCTAAGCTATGCTAACATTTTGTTTGTGAAAAAATGCAACACAAGTGTAGACGCAATACAGCTCCGTTCTGTCTGTTTTTTCCTCAAAGCGTGATTGGCTTAGGGATCCAGAGATGGAAAAGTCAAAGTAGATTTTAGGGTGGTAAATGGGTGCTAACAACGTCTCATTGCCGGCAGTTAATTTCCAGCACATTAACCCTTCTAATAAATGTCAGTGTCAAATGCAGCTGGCAGAGACACGCATTTCCACCAGAAATGTTTTACTCTCATGCCAGCTAATATGAAGGGGAAAAAAGCGGGTTAACTGACACTGACACGACAAACCACCATAACTCAAAACTTTCCATCAACAGAACTCAAGACGGGCGGTTAAAATTAATATGTTAAACAGAGGGTATATTACGCAGTTAGCTGAGGTACAAACAGGGTCTCCCACATCAAACATAAGAAGATTTCACGTAAACACAAAGGTGGATCTCCTTTGATTTAGGAATTATGCAAATTATGCCCAAAACACAATTTGGATAGTGACTTCATGGTGGATTCATAATCCTGTGTCGCGGGTCAGTTGTGAATGATTACATTGTACAAGATATAGAACATACATACATATTTATACACAGACACACACACACATATATATATATATATATATACACACACACATATATATATATATATATATATATACACACATACATACACACACACACATATACATACATATATACATATACATATATATATATATTAATTATACTGTATAAATCAGGTTCCTAAAACATATATCATGGAAAGGCAGATATACATATGAATATGTGTGTGTGTGTGTGTGTATACATTTATATGTAAATGTATACACACACAAACGTTTGACTTTAAACAAATGCATATGCATATATATGTATGCATGTATATGAATTCATGGTGTATGTGTATATATATGTATGTATGTATGTATATACATATATATATGTAGTCAAAGGTTTATGCTTACTAACTCTTTATTTATTATTCTTTCCAGATTTTAGAACAATAGTAAACTAGTAAAAAAAAATAGTAAACGCTGTAACTATGGCACCACAATTTAGTAAATCAGCGAATAGTTGACAGGGTTAATGTCCCTTTCTGTCAAAACTGAAAAATTATTCATTACAGTAAAGTGGGAAAAAATCCTGGACCACCATGAAACACAAATCTCTACTGTAAAAATAGCAGACACAGTGAAGGGCCAGTAATAACAGAGTTCATAAAACTAGCAAACTAATTGAAAGTCTATAAAGAATACACACATACACTCACACACACAGTGAGCTAATGAGGGTAAAACAGTTCCGTATGCACATTTACGTATTCGCATATCTCTGTTTTTATGTTTATGTTGTTGACAAGAGCGGCCCGTCTCGGGAGGTTTGTTGTTGAATCTGGTTTGGTTTATGAATCACTTTAAAGATTAGCCTTGTTATAAACCTGCCCTCACAAGCTAGACTTTATTGCTTCCAATTGCTGCATGGAATTGTGGGATATTATATAATTCAACTTAATATTGGGGCTCACTGAAAAAATGGAAAATGAAATACAAATTAATTGAAACAAGAAGCAAAAGGAAGGCCAGACTAAACCTTAGGCTACAATTCAAACGTTTTGTAAGCCACAGACAATTGACAGTAAGACAGATACAGATAATAAAACTGTTGGATGGGGGCAATGGAAATTCATTCATTAATAAGATCATTAATTATATTTCCACAGACACTTGGTTTGACTCAAAACAAATAGCAAAACAACTATAACCGCTAGAAGGCTTTGGTCTGAATCACTTGTCATGATTTGGCTAAAGTATTTGGCGTAACTATGCATAACAGGCATTGACCAATATGGAAATAATCAGTGAAATTACGAAAAAACATTATTTTTCTCTGGTTCTCCCAGTGGTACAGATGTGAGGTTCATAAAATTGCAGACGGATGCCATGGCCTGGGCAGGGAAACAGACAGAAAGATGGATGGAGAGAAACAGAGTAACCACAGCAAAAACAGTAACAGCCGGTCGGTCGGTGTGACGGTTCGGCCAAAGCATCAACACCTCCTTTTTTGTGACTTCACATAGCTGACTCAGGATGCATTGATATGTATTATTATGCATCATCACAGATCTGTGCAAACAATGAAAGAACGCTAGGATGTTTTTAGCTGAAGTTTCCGCTAGCTCACCTGGCAGAGCGTTCCGCCACCAACACTGAGGTCATGGGTTTGATTCTCAGGCAACGTTTGTACTGATAACATAAATGGCTCGACATATGCTGTGCAGCTTTAGAAGTCTTGGCCTTTTCTGGCAAACCCAGGGCTGCATTGACAGAGAATGTGCGAGTACAGCAAATGTCCCCACAGCTGAGATGATGCAAGTGAGAAATGAAAGCATGCGTATCTCCATTTCCAGATTCTTGCTGCTTGCATTGTCATAAAGGGAGCAAAAAACAGTCATGTCCTTCTCGCTTATTGTTCCTATCGGCCCTTGGGCGACACTTGATTGGATTCAGGGTGGTTTGCAAGAATTTTGGCTTGTACTCGAACCCTGAGCTCACAAGTGTGCAGCACGTGCAGTACGGTTCGCTTATAACATGTTTAAACTGCTTTACGCATGCCAAGCACTACAGTTTGTTTTCACTCTTGTGCAACTCCAAACATACTTGGCTGTTGCAGGTAATTATACACAGATAATGACACATAGTCACACTAGAAAACACTTTGTTGACTGAAGAACTTTCCCCTTCGCTGTAGCCAATCGCGGCTGATGTCATGTGACCGGCGCAGCCAATTAAATCTGCCCTGAAACAATATAAAAAGGGTGCTGTATAAACTAATTTGAACAATCAGTAAATACAAGCAGTTTCTGAAAGCAGTAGTTCACACAAAAATGAACATCGTAATTTTTAGGATGAACTGTTTTCTTTAACTACTGAAAACGTCTTACGCAAACCTTGATAGATGACTTTTAACTCCTATTCGGCGCTTAGAAAAACATACTAACACATCTCCGTGATTTGACGAGGTGCAAGGCTGTTGATTAAAAGTCCATGGGCTGTGGAGAGTTTAATGGTGGCCTGCCAAACCGGTGAAATGCGGTGTGTGAAAGCCAGTGTTATTATGGTAATAATTCAGAGTAGGCTGAAAATCTGAGGGAGGCCTCCATCTAATACAGTCACATGCATACACAAATAAACTTTCTCTCCTTGAACTACTAATCATCACTTCACAATTTCCCCAATATTTTTGTGCCTTTCACAGAAAACGGCTGCACGTAATTTGAATTGTTCTTGAACACGGGGCAATCTGGCGCGGTTTGCCTGATTTCAGTCCCTAATAGGCATCTTAAGTTGATTTCTAAACTTTTCCTATGCTCTAATCATGGCATCATTATGCCTGTAGTCAAACTGACTGAGATGAGTACTCCAAAGTCACATGGACTCTTACGCACACATTTTATGACATTATAGCGCACTGTAACAGAGCAACGTGCAGTAAATGAAACTACAAAATATGTCCATCGACCAACAAATATATAAATGTGTGCGTTTGCCTTCAAGCGGTTGAATTTTGGCCTGTTCCGTTAACGTCTAGAACCAAAACAAACTGTAAACTGTCTGTTTAGCTCTTTTTAAATGGCTTCAACCAAAACAACTGGCAGAGGATGTTATCTCAGCAGGGCCGTTCTGCTATTGCCCTTCTATGACACAAAACAATCATAAAACTCTAAGCCATAAAACTTCCACTACCCACATAAAACCTGATATCAGCACTAAAACTTCGAGATTGTTATAAGGAAAACAGCAGCCCTGAATGTTTGATGGCAAGTTTCGACGTTTGTGAGAAAGAAGTTTCAAAGTGAACGTTTTTTAAGGTCAATGTGACATGCCGTGTGCAGCTGAAATGGCTCACGGTGGTCAACTAGAGATTTTTACACATAAATGATCAAAACTCAATCATTCTCAAACTTCTCAAACATTCTCAAACATTTGGTCATTCTCAAACTTGGGAAAATGTATCCTGGGTTATCTTGTTTCAAAACTCCGGTTATTAAGGATTCATGATTTCATACCTTTATAATTTCCAGTCACTTTTAAAACACTGAATTTGATTGCTTAATGAAATGTAGGTGTTACCTATCAGAATGTGGTGGATGTCTAGAGGGGAGGGGTTTAAAACAACATCATCGTCTGGTGACGTCAAGAAAAGTTCTTTTCTTAAATGCAAGTTATTAAATTTCGATGATGTAGATTACACTAACGAAAACAAACCACAAAACGAAAGAAAACCTGACCCTCATGTCGACTTAAAATTGTCCTGCGGCGAGATTTTGATGTTTGAAAATACCTCTCCAATATCTGATTTATCACAGTCCAACTCGGTAGTTTCTTTAAAACCTCATACAAAATATTTATGACAGCCGTGTCTATCATGCTAACAGACACGACCCCCTGTTGTGACAGGAAAAGAGGCTTTCTCCAGCACGTCAGTCAGCGTGCTTTGGTACTAGCGTGTGCCAGTATCTTCCCGTCATGAGAAGGGGGCAACGCAACATGTCTTTTCTGAGGAGGCGAAAAGTAAAGCGCATACGAACTTTACCTCACTTTGATCGCTGCGTGAATACTTTGACTGACAGGAGACGCTGCCAGCGGCCTCTTTCTATATTGAATGCAGCATTCCTCATTCTGAGAGACAGTACCCCTCTGTCAAGGCCTGTTAGACTACCTGCATATAAATGGGATGGAGTTATATGCACGTTTCTGGTTCCTAGTTGATGATTGAGGCCCTGAGAAGTACACAAGACTTTGAGGCCCTGTTCTTTGGTTAAAGGATGACTCTCCATCATTGGTATACAAAGAGCCAAGATAATAATCGTCAACTGCTATTGGCTAGCATAGGGCTAGCTATGCTTCTCTAGCTCAACTAATGACCATGGATTTGATTCCTTTAAAAAAATAATAACTTGTATGAATGCAACTGCAAAACATTTGAAATGTAAGCAAATAAATGTAGACAGACCAAATTTTCAGTACCCTGAAAAAAGACTTGGGTGGACCCCCCTCATCACAAAGCTGGGATAATGTTTCTGTTGCTGTGTTAGTTTAAGCATCCTGACCAACACAACATAGCAACTCGGCCAATAATGTAGATTTGTTTGCCTTATTATCGTCTTTGCACGGTTTATTTCCTAAAACAGAAACATCTGCCTTTAAAACCCACATCGACCCCAATCAGCAACGATTTGAAGATAAAAACGCTTCATTATCTTCATCAAACAAAACCGATAAATCTCATGGTAAAAACGTTGTTGGGCTCAAAAATCCAGAGAGGGGAAAACAGCTTGAGGTTCACTTGTAAAACAGTACATTCACGCCAACTTGGGTTTAGAACTGTCAACAAAAAGGTCACTAGACAATTTACAGCAGTATTCATAAATCATTTGCATAGTAAAATTAGCACGTTGCAATAAATATAGGTTTCTGTATTCTGGCCCACAGAACTCTGTTATATGAGGACACGATCTATTTTCAGCTCAATATGCCTTTTTAAAGGTTAGTTTTAAGTAACTACGGTGAAAACTGCTATTCGGGAACATGCCGTGGCATTGGTCACATACTATCTTTGCAGTCGCTTTTATTCGTCAGAGTGGAAACTATTTCTCTTCCTGACAGAACAACAAACAAAGAATATTGCATAATCGTTTAAGTAGTAGGAGCAACAGAAAATCAAATAACGTTACCAGTGTGCGTGGGAAGAATGCAATATTCTTTTCTGTATGGTTCTGTTTGTACATGGACATGTAATTGAGTGCTTCATTAATTGAATAATTGATTTTTAAATTTCTGTTATTGTAGCATGATGTGTGGGGGGGCAGTTAACGACAAGCTAGACTCAAACCAGAATAGTCCATATTTGCATCATAGCTCAATGTCCCCTTAAAAAATGGGCTTGAAGTTATTTTAAGTTGCTGTCAGCCTCTTTTAGACTGCCTGGACAGAATAATAAATCTATAAAACATTGATAAAATCTTCTTTTCACTTACGCTACACATTAAAACATCCAGCTGGGCACTCTGCTGGTCTCTACAAACACACATAGGATTTCTTAAACACACACAAATAGACACACCCAAGCAAACGCACACACAAGCTTCTTATTCGGCCCACAGGTTTCAGCACATCTACAAATATACAGGAAATCCCGATAAATGCATAAATAATTAGAAGCTGTTGCCCTTGGCAGGCCGGCTTGTTTGAGAATATCTTTGTATATTTTAACTGCCACTCGAAGCTCCCGGACTGCTGGTTATTTGGGGAGGAATCTATACCACCCATTCATAGACGTAGACCTCAGCCGGAATGAAGCAGGAATGAATCAGAGCTTTTGACAAGTTAAATCAAATCAGCACCCAGAGGAAAGAAGAATTATATGTGAGACTTTAATATTTCTTTAGACTTCAATAGTTGTTTCACCTTGACAACACAATTAAGGCCAAATTAAACCTTTCCCCCTTTTTTCCCTCAATTAAAGCTGCTAATCTTAAGTATCTCGTCTCAGGATGAGAATCTCTTTTGCTCAAAAGCAACTTAAACAGTAAATCTGACCTCTGCTTTACACAATGATTATTATAGTCCCTAAAACCTGTGGAAGGTCTGTGGTCACTAGACTTGAGTAGAGCCTGTACAGCAGCCAATCAGAACACAGCACTACGGTCCAGCATTAAGCGTCGGTTGCTTTACGATTGGCGTTACACTTTATGAGTGGCAATAATAATCTACACATTTTCCATTCAAATCCTGTGCCAGTTTTCTTTCTCTTTGTTGTTTTTCTGTAAAGGCCAAAGTACAAGAGAGAGGGAAAAAATCCCAATCCAACAACAAAGTCCAGGAACATGTTTTGAATTAGACTTGTGTGTTTTTGGACATCAAAACTCAAAAAATGGAAGCATTTTTTTTTTTATGGAAGCACCAATTTTTATCCACACATTTACATTTGTGTGCGCTTACATTTACTTAAAATGTATCTGACTTTATTTTATTTAAAATAAGTATTAAATGGACTCTTAAGCAAACAGTTCGAATCACATAGGCATTGGTCCACCTGCACAGTTCGGTTGAACAGCAAAGTTTTATTCACATACATATTGTATTAACTAAAACCCTTAACCCCTTGCTGACTACAAGAAATGGTCATGCTAATAGGAACTTTGATATGCAGGTTATACACACACACACACACACACACACACATATTTGCAAGGCCGCATATAGGGGCTGTTCTCACAGTCTGTGTTCTGGTGCTGATAAACAGCTGTATGTGGACCAGGACAGATTGCAGGTGTGTCACAAATGGACCTTTAAAGCACTAATGGCATGAGACACTGAATGAACAGTTAACTGACTTTGGCTTTTGACTTTGGTTACATTGATACATTACATACATTTACTAACCTTACCCAAGTACCTGATGATGCTATTGGTTGTTAGTGTTAAAGGGCTGTTAATCATTCATACAACTACACCTGTAGCTTTTTTAAATAGTTGGTTAATGTAACCAAAGTCAAAAGCCAAAGTCAAAGTCAGTTAACTGTTCATTCAGTGTCTCATGCCATTAGTGCTTTAAAGGTCCATTTGTGACACACCTGCAATCTGTCCTGGTCCAAATACAGCTGTTTATCAGCACCAGAACACAGACTGTGAGAACAACCCCTATATGCAGCCTTGCGTAAAGTTCACAGGATAAAGTGTGGCTCCCAGATATCTCGGAGTAGCCAACGTTTAAGCACCTAGGATTAATTTGGAAAGTCCCCTCCAGAATTATATAACCAACAATATTTGCCAGTTGCATCTTTTATCAGCAGTATTTTCATCAGAGAGGCATTACAGTGCTTTTAATGACGGTCATAAATAAAAACTCAATCTCTTGTATTCTGAGTGCACAGCCCATAAACATTGAAAGAACCTAAAGTTGACAAGGCAAATGGAAACTGCATCCAGTTTTGCCTCCGATACGACAGAACGTCTCAGATTTATAACAAGAGATACGCTTGAGCTGGAGTCCGCATAATACCACAACGAAGCGAAACGTGTAAAGATTCCTGAAGTGTGAGGAGTTTCTGGATTAAAAATGATCACATGTCCGGAGCAGATCGACTTCTTCCAGTGGCTACACTTTAGGATTAGGAGAAGCGGTCTCATGGAAACAGTTCTGTTCTTCTTTCCACTCACCCCTCATAACTAAACCCCTTTCCCACTTGCCTCAAATCAACAGTCACATATTTCAGCTGCTATTTTTCTTTCGAAGGGAGCCATTGAGACTGAATGATAAACAAGGTGTAATGTACGAAGTGGGAGAGAACGTCGGTCTCTGGCTTCCAAGCGAAATTCCGACAAATTTTCCACAACAATCCTGACACACTACCACTGTCTCCACTAAACGGTGTCTGGGGTGCCAAAGTTTGTCTTTAAACGCGTTTTAGGAGGCCATGAAGAGATACAAGGACACATTCGTTAAAATTCAAGGCGTTTGTCTGTTTAAGTGATCACACTATGTGCTTTTAGGCGCCTTTGTACGAAAACCCTTTTCTACAGAGACCTTCGCTATCCGTCTTAACATCTGAACACCGTGTTTCCATTCCAGGGTGTGTCTTAAGACTGGGATTGCACCTAATTGAACTGAAAATAGCATTATATAATATCCTAATAGATTTCATAACTTCATTCCGTTAAAACCTCTTTCTTTCCTCAGTGACATTGAATCCAATATTCTCAAAGTCTCAAAGTGCCAACAACACAGAAACACAAGCAGGGATGGGCTGATTTGAAAAACATACCGGCCTGTCACAACTCAAAGCATCATAGTAGAAAATATGACCAGTGAATCCCTGGACAGAGGAATATTACATCCTGATAAGGTTTTTGTGTTGAGGAATCATAACCACAAGCTTCTCTTCATGTGATGAATCTCCTCCTCGGATGATAGTTTGAAATAGGAAAAACTACTAACACTACAAACAAACAAGCTGAGGTTAAAGGCGTGACCAAATATCACATCCCACAGTACGAGACAAAAGATAGCTCCAAGTAGGAAGCCCTATTATTCACAGTATCCCAATGTTTTCCAACCCCGTTCCTAAATGACCCTCTGCAGCAGTAAACTTTTTGGATGTCTCCCTGATCAAACACACCTGTTTCAACTCAAGTTCATCAGGAACAGGGCTGAACTTCACTGATCTGAATCATTATCCCAGTCGATTACTTAAGATTTTAAGACTATAATTGCCAATATGTCCCAATTTCATGAACTTCCTGCAGGTCCTTCATGAAGTACTAGGGGCCAGGTCAGCTTAGATCTACTTCTGGAGAGCTCAGATCCAGCAGAGTTTATCTTCGGCTGAAAAAGCTAATCAAGGTCTTTTAGATCTACTGTACTTGAACATTACAGGCATGTGTGTGAAAGTAGGGCTGGAACTAAACCCACACTGCCACCCACTAGTATATCTAATGTCTTTTGTACATCTTAGATCAGAGTCTGTAATTTCTCAGGTGTACAGGACTATTTCCAGCCAATCACAGCACTTCTTACTCAGCAGGCCTTCCTGTTCACAGAAGTCAGCTCAGAGGTTCATCTGCTGGTTGCCCTCAACGTTTCATTTCACTTTCCATAACTTTTAAGCTGCTTTGTGTTTCATTGAGATGGGAACCCATGCAAGACCTGCTTTCCAAGAGCATCTTTTAGAGATCTGACATTTGTGTGCCATGTGAACGACATTTAGGATTCATCAACAGCCAAGAATACCTTACGTACGATTAGCAGAGCAAAAGACACAGCAGGGCATAAAACTTCAATGGAAGTTTTCTTTCTTTTCTTCTAGCCCTCTAACTCATATTTATCTTGGTCTTCTTGAAATAAAAATGTAGCCATATGGCTGCATCTTAAGCATGTCCAATATCACTGCAATTCATTCAGTATAGAACCCACAATCTGGGTGCCAAAGCACTCCGGAAATTTTCCACATGGCCTTTTTATTTACTGAATCCCAGCCCGACTATCAAACGTTATTCTGATTTTTTGCAAACAATCTCCAAATTTTCCCCTTGCGTAATATCCCTCAATATTAGGTTCTTTTCCCACAGCACTCCCCAAATATCCCACAACACACTTAATTCCAGAGACGGATCCAATGACTCCATAGTATTTACATGACTCTATTGCGGAGATTTTGGTTTTCTGCCCCAAATTTCTGCCCCGGAGCGAGTCCTTCACATCATATACCAAAACATTAGCCGAACATATCTGATGTCACGACATGTCAGCACTTCTTGTAACATAGTGAGTTTTTATAAATAAGAGCGTGTTTCTCCATACTTTAAGAGCTGTGTTAATAAACATGGTTGCAGTTTTAAAGCGCGGTGATACATGGTTGCTCTCCAAAACCCAGCATTTTAGCATTCAGTGAGTTCCTACAAACAGCGGCAGTCATATCAGAAATATTCCACACTTCAATAGCTCCACATGTTTTAAATAATGTCCCATTCCAGAGACATGTGCTAACCAAGCACCATCTCTGTGCAGAACAGCTAGTCTCAAAAGCATTGTTTTTCATCCTCACGTACAACGTTAAATGTTTAATGACCGCAGGCTAACGGGTGATGTATTATTTTGGATGACACGTCAGGTTATGTTTCCTGCACGGCCTCCATCAGCACCTGTGGAAAAGTCAGGAGTAGGTTGGAATAATAGGTAAATGTGGAGCGCATCTGGACTTGTTTGTTAAAATGCTGGAGACATCGTGATTCATCAGCAGTGTCGCACTGGGGATTCCTTTGCGTCACAAGCTCATCTCACCACGACGTCCCGAGACTTGCGGATCGCCGTGGGAGCTGTTCCCCCGACGAGTGAATCACGACAAGGTGTGGCCATTATCAATCAGGCTGAGCGGAGCAGACATAGAAACCAGCTGCAACAGATGCTGAGTTAGAATAAGAAAACCGTAGGGGAAACACAGAGAGTACAACTGCCCTTTTAAATTATAATAAAATTCGATATTAGCCCACAAATCTGTCTGTACAGTATATACTCTGAAAACTGACATTCCCAATACGCAAAACAGGAAGTTAATGCATCTTTAATTGGTTTACTAACATACCAAACCTAATAACTGTCTTCCTGTCTACATAAACAGCTGACTTATATGGCAGCATCCTAATTGAAATGAAACCCTTAAAAGTGAATGATCTGTAATGCTCTACAAAGGCGATTAAACAAAACAGATACAGACTGGAAGAATTATTCACTCAAAAGCATGACTATAAACAACAAACAAACTATTAAATGAAATAACTGTTAATAAAACTACTTTAATTACTTCAATTATTTTATTATTTAGGTAGGATAAATTGTCCTAATGTGGGACACATTAGCTTTACGTCTCCTCCACATCAATGAAATTATAAATAAGTCAAAGCTGTACTGCTATGTAATCAAAGTACATAAGAATATTGGGTGTGGATTTTATTGTTGGCTTAACATTGTAATATACTACAAAAGTCCAAAACAAAAAAATATGTCCAACATTAGGGCAATCCACTCTATATTTTTCTGCCATATTGCAATTCCACTGAGTTGGTGGAAATGCATTATGGGATTGAATTCTCCACAATGAATACATGCTAAGCTGGGATGTTATAGAAACCAACGTCTGGTAAATAGTAACGTAATTACATTGGCTACCATTTGAACAGCTTTTACCTCAGAGTTGTGCTTATGGCACCCACAGGAAACTCACTAGATTTATACTCCCTAGATTTTATAACAAAACAACACTTTTACTATTAAATATCTTCTATTGATGGTCTTCTGAATTTTGGGAAAAGTTTCCATCCCAGTGTTCTGAAGATTCCCTGCTGCTTTTTACTCATGGTTCTAAGCTTTACTGTAACACAGAAGAACCCTCCATAAACCTTTGAACTCAACTAGGTTCAGAGAAGTACATCAGCAGTTTTACCAGCAGTTTTAACATGCAACAATGAAATCAATAGGTGTCCAAAACCTTATTTTGGGCCTCGCTATGTTTCTGGAACTTTATGAGAAAAGATGCCAGTTGGATGAGGTAACAGTTCTGCGGTCTTTTGGTCAAATGGGTCAGCTTTGATATTCATGCTGTGATTAATTGTTTTACAACAGATGAAAAAACTACCCCTCCAAACCCATAGTTCTTATACAACATGTGCTGCATTCAGCTGCAATGCTATGATAATTTGAAGTTATACAAACATATAAGGCATATTAAGGTTTTCCCTAGGTCTTTCTTAACAATGCAGGTCCAGTATCTTCTGGTACATCATTGGTTAATAACCAAGAAAGCAGTCAGTAATGTTAACTAATGTGCCACGTGCACAAGGCTGCTAGGTTAATTCTTCCCTAGTTGTAGAATTAGGCCAGTATCCATTTTCACTTTGTTGGACCATGGTCAACAGTGTGGGCCTACCAGATAAAGTATTTCTCACTGTTACTTGGCACCCAAAAAGTGTGAAATACTGTACTATGGCCTTTGTAATAGTGAAAACATTATGAAGAATTAAAAAAGCTTTTTTATTTGGCAGACACTTTAATCCAAAGTGACTTACAGTGAATTCAAGGTATACATTTTTATCAGAACTTGTATTCCCTGGAATAGAAACCATAACCTTTGCACTACTAACGCAATGCTCTACCAGTTAAGCTACAGGAGCCAGAAGCTTCTACTGGTATGAGTATGTCAACATGTAGACTACAAGTTATAATTTTCTCAGTTTGTCTGTGTGTTCCCTTAGCACAACTTGTACAGCATTATGTTAGCAGTGCAAAGATCGTGGGTTTGATCCTGGGGAACAAAAGTACTGTTAAAACGTATACCTTAAAATTCACTGCAAGTCACTTTGGATAAAAGCGTCTGCCAAATGAATAAATGTAAAAGTTTTGAAAAAAGCGAGGCATACTGGCATGTAGCACTGAAATACTTTCTTCATTTCAGCTTTAATTATGGAACACTCTGCTGTAAATACAGTGATTAATCTGTCATATGTTTATTATGGAGGCAAGACGACCTTTTATTCTCTTTAATATACTTCGTAAAAAGATTGGAGAGACGGAGAGTGAGACGAAGAGAGAGAGAGCATAACGAAAATTGAGGGACAGGCTTTCCTGCCAGATATACAGCAGCTTTATAGCTGTTGGCTTGTGTTCTGCTTAACGCTTTAACTTTTATACACACAGTATATCAGTCAGCTGCCTAACAGCCAGCAGAGCCAGTGCTTCTACTGAGGCACTTTTGAAACCACCCATGTCACTGCCAGAGAGACTAATCCAGTGTGAACACCGAGCATGACCCCATGTTAAAATGTGGTTCCAAAAAAGCAGGAACACTTCAGTACCCAATCAATGAAGAGGGCCAAATCATTCTAATAATATAATCATATAAAATAATATATAATCAGTATAATATACAAAAAAATGTCAACAACTGTACATTGATGAATTGCATGCTAACATGCTAACAGCTAAATTATTCTACAGGTAAATAAGCAACTGATAAAGTGTAATCCGCCCTCCGACCATTGATTAGAATGAAATCATAAACATGCAAATTTATTGGTTTTTAAGAGATATAGCTTTTCAAATATGGATAATTTATATTGACCAATAAATCAATCTCTGCAATCAGAAACAAGCTAGCTAGCTAGCATGTGTGAATCATTTTTTGGGATTAAACTAAGTGTAATTGGAGTGTTTTAGAGCAACTTCCAGTAAATTCATGCTATACATTTTTATCAGTTCTTGTATTTCCTGGGATCTAACCCACAACCTTTGCGCTGCTATCGCTGCAATGCTCTACCAGTTGTGCTTCAGTCCACATTAGACTTGCTACAGTTGTGACTGCTTCCCTTAAGGCCGTTCACAAGGCACAGTGGAGACACAGATGCTAAACAGCTGAACAAACAGACAATACATTTCTGAGCTTTCAGTAAGACTGACTGCTGTGCATATCGAGGGCTGATGTCATTTATCACAACCGCATAATATACAATACAAAAACTGCTTATCCGCTGATGAATCAGGATTTGGAATATGAGGACGGGGGGCGCGAAACCCATTTTCCACTGCCTTAAACATTTGCCAGGGTTTCTGTTGCTTTTTTTGTTTTCCACTAACTGGCCTGTGGCGTGTCTCACTTTCAGTGTGGACGTATCAGGTTTTGCCCCTAACCAAAGTCATGGCCCATTAGGGCATATTAACAACATCGCACCTTCCAGTGCTGTGATAATCCAGGGCAACAAAAAGCAGCCCTGGGTCTTTAGCTTGAATTTGTGAAGGCTTTATAAAACACAGACACGTTATTAAATAACTCCAGCCTCCATTAACCCCCCCTCCCTCGCTAGTAAGCTGTCTGCGTATGAGACTGAACTTGAGTGGGCCGCAATTGTACCCAAGTTGTAGGTTGATGTACGAGTTCTCCATATGTCTGTCTGTGGACGTGTGCACGTAAGAATTCTCACAACACAGCTTGGGATTAACATGTTTTTATTCTTTTTGGGCTAGGGGAATTGAGTATTGCTAAAAATTAATGTTCCTGTCTATGTAGTGCAAGTTTTACCAAATGTGTTTATTTACCCACTGTAAATCTGCTTAGTATGCCATAAAACTTGTTGAGACTGGCTTTGCACTGTCAACATGAGCAACCATCATTGTAGTGTGTGCTAAGTGACCCTTTTACACACTTCTAGAATAAGCATACTTGATACAAATCTTAATATTTACTGTAGAAGACACTATAAAACTCATCATAGATTAGGAATAGCTAGCAATGAAGTCCCAACACACACGTCAGCACTGGTGTTTTTTCTCTCAGAGAAAACGCAGAGAAAACAGGCATTTAACCAGTTTAAATGCTCCTCATCTTGCTTTAAAAGCGAGTGAATTCTGGAATGTGCTACTGTGAGGAAAGCTTTAAAAAAACCATGTGTGGGACAAGCTACCTGACTATTCCATTCCAGGAGAATCAGGGTACTGTATGTCTTGGAGGGAATGTACAGTACAGGTTTAGCTTTGACTTCTTTTACCTAAATCTTACAAATCAAATTTAAAACAACAAGTATAATGCTAAAAAGCAAGCCAAACACTTATTAGTATGGTGGCCAAAAACTGAGTAACTAGCAGTTTCGTTAAATATTATCAAAACGCAGTAAGCTGTCTTACTAGGTAACTATCCTTATAACAGACCGATTTGTAATACTTAACATAGACTGCAACTCTTTCATTTTGTGCAAAGAACAAGAGAATAAGAGGATGGCAAAATGTGGAACAGCCTTTGAGTCAGACACCCATGCTGTCTACGTAGACAGCTCACTAGTTTTTGAAACACAGCTAATATCATTTATGTAATAGGTTAGTTAGACCACTATAGAAAATCTGGCAAAGTATTATATCCGTTACAAATATACTTCAATAAGGCAACTGCATTATAAAACATACATTGGAACAGAAGCTGAATAGATTAAACTATAAAGCCACCACAGCGATGTTGAAGAAATGTTTTCATGGTCCACAACCACCAAAGAACCCACACAGGAATCAGATGAAATAAGCATCATATTTAGAGTCTTTAAAAGCTGGGTTAATGATGTTAGGGGCACGGGTTAGAACGAGTGCAGCAGTTCCGAATCAACAAGCTAGAAGTCCTTGGTAGCCGTGCTTGTGGCTGACCACTTAGGTTTTTTTTTTCTTACGTTTGGAAACAAAAACAATGAAGCTTTAAACCCGAAATGCTTTTACCAGCTCTGCTACCAGCTACGCCAAGCCTGGGGGTGTTTTCCTGCCTCTGCAGTCGACACAAAACACTCTTCCAGAAAGAGTCACTGTTGAACATCTAACTCATACTCGACTAAAGGGGCCAAATGTGACCTGTTGATCCAAACAATGCCGAAATCACATGCATCACTTACTGTACAAGAAAGCCATGTGATATGTTCAATATGCTTATTTTGCAACAAGCAATTCTAGCAATAGTAATCTAGCTTTGAAAGCATACGATCCCAACCCCCTTTAGGGAGCTCCCTTCAGCCACGCCTCCTTCAAAATGCACACACACGCATACAGATTTTGACAGGCAAGTGTGACATCCTATCATTGCTGTCGGGCCGAATGCAATGATTGGACGATCATTTTATGGTCCTGTGCCTTCTGCAGATGCTATATATACACATTTATATAAATAAATTTAGACCATTAGGATATGAAGAGACAAAACCAAGTCTCGTTCAATTTGACTTCTTTCAACACACATTGTTTTAAAAAAGACTACAACAGCCAATGCTGTGAAAACAAAGCTTTGTTTTCATTGTTGGCAATGAGGCATCGGATTTGCCCCTGCATATGCCTCTAACCGATGAAGATTTCGCAAAGTATTTTAAATCTGTATTTGTATCGGCATGCGCTGGTGTTGTTTGCTTGCGTCTCTGGAGTCAGTGCTAGAAGCTAATGCGATTTGCTTCATATGGATTTACTTTCCCTGTAAGCTCTTACTGCAAGAAAATGTCTGGCAAAGGCTCCCGAAAACAAGAGGACTTATTTCCCCCGGTTTTTAGCATTCTGGCTCAAAGGGCAGACTAAATCCATGCAAAACCCCCTCTGTTAAGCACACAGGGTGGATGTATCACTTTGGTGTGAGCTCTGATACCTGATTGCTCTGGCAGGGATCATGTGGATATGCGCGGTGGCCCCTTTCCCAGTTTCCATTCAAATGCTGAGCTTCCAGACTCGGCAGAGTGTTCAGTACACACATGCTACAAGCTCAGGAACTGCATTTTTAGTCCCCTGCAAGTACGCAAACACAGACGCAAAGGATCGGCCAAGCGTGTTGCTGCTGAATGTACTTGTGTATGGTGTAACAAACCTCGGTACTCAGGGGACGGGTGAGTTACCTTCAGATGTCTATGCTGGTAAACCAGATGCATTATTCTTCTTGTTGTTTCATTCAGCTATAAATGTGTCAACTGTAACAAAATTGTGCAACAAATTTACCTTCAGACTGTTGCCTTGCCATGACAACAGTTGACCTTAAACTGTGTGTAGAAGAACAGTTTACACTTACTTCTGCTACAGCGCCTCCTTTCTGCAATGCTGGTAATGCAACATGTAACGGCACAGCGCAATGAGTCGGGATTACTTTGGAATGCAACAATGCATAGAAATGGTCAATAAATGCCCGAGTCAAATTGTAACTCAATCACCTAACCTATAGCCTCAGTAATTCCTAAAAGTTTGAAAATGGCCAAGTAAGCCTAATGTGAAAAAAGTAAAGTAGTTACACAAATAGTAAAGAAGATATATAAATCAATAAATGTACAATAGCAAACATGATGCGCACACACACACACACACACAGATATCTTGGTTTTCAGATTAAATGTGAAGGGTATTTCTTTTAGAGATTCACCAAACTGTTCCCTCTGATCGGTGCTTAACCCCACGTTACTCAAGAAAGTTGTTTTAAATAAAAGCATCGGCTGAAAGACATATAACTCTAACTAATCCCTTTGCTTTCTTTGTTCTCTGGTGCTGAAATGTTAACTCTTCAGATCAGCGCAAACCTGGATGTTCTAACATGTTTACACTTTGTAAGAGCATTCATTTGTGGGTATTCCCTCTGTGTATTTGTGGAAAGATGTACGTTTCTTTTTTTTTGGCTGCTTCTGGGTAGTCATATTTGTTTTTCTGCCTCAGTGCGGTTATCTTTTGGTTTATTTTGTCCTAATTCAATTGCCTATCAATCTCCCTCCCTCTCTCCCTCCCTCTCTCCCTCTCAGTCCCTCTCTCTCCGTCCCTCTCTCTCTCTCTCTCTCTCTCTCTCTTCGTCTCATAGTCTTTCTCTCTGTGTCTCTCTCGCTCTCTATGAGGCTGCACATAAACACTGGCCCTGCTGTTGCATTCATAGTTAGAGGGAGATGGATCAATAGGTAATGGTGTGTGATTTGATAAACAACAGAACTGAATGTCAAGATTAACTATTTGTAACCTTATAAAAACCTAATGATAACGTTTTTTTCAGGCTTTAAATCCATGTCTATTAGTGATAAGAACATTATCTCAATGTTATATATGCTTAACCACAAACAGTTGCTTAAAATGTACCATCCTATTACAAAATAATCTTTTTATACAATAAAATGATCAGATTAAGAGGGTTACTAGCACATGACAATGTGTCATGGTTAACGGCTGTAAACTATTGGCTACTTGGTTATATGTATAAATGGTAACACTTTACAACAAGAAAAATATACTAATACCAACCAGTCTTTGATAATATTTGTTAATGTGAATATAATTGTCCTGTAATGTGCATTTAATAATGTCAACAGATGCCATCAGAAATGAACATTAACAAAGATTGATAGATGCTAGTTGTTAGCCTACGTCACAAACAGAACCTTATAGTTACCAAAACAGCTTCATGTTTCAATGGAACAGAAAGCTTCACTCAAAGTCATGTGTCACGACACGTGAACATACTGTCAACCTGACAACAAACAATTCAGACACAAATCAGAGCAAACAAATAGCTCCTGTGTGAACGGTCCAATCACATCACTCAATCCATTTTCTGCTATTGTTCAACTATTGTGTCTTCAAACTAGACATGTCCCATTAACTTAAGTGCGGAAACACCTTCTAAAAACATGAGCCCCCCTGTTCCCTGCATCCCGCGACCGCCAACACAAACCGACCCGCTGCCTCGCGTGAAGCATAAGTGTCGGAATCCTGAAATCAAGAAGTCGTTCTCCTCGTGTGACCCGGAGCAGAACCACCAACATTATGGCTCTACGCCTTCCACGCGTTGAGCTCTGGACCGAAAATGAATTGATTAGAACTGATTGGCCTCGTAAGCTTATGGTAGCGTACAGCCAAGTTTTTACATCATCAGCCCTGACTTTACTGAAGGTGACGCCAACAGCTCTGGAACACATTTGCCAATAAGGATTATGAACAACTAGGGGGTTGGAGAAATTAGCTCAACATTATACAGGCAGAGTAAAAAGCATGCAAGAGATTGAGTCACTGGCCTTATGCGGCGTTTAGGAATGATAAGAATGCAATATTTTGTTTCTAATTAGTCATTTGTTTATTTTGCTGCTGACCCCAAATTGCACAGCCAGGGTGTGTGACATTAAGAATTGAATTAGGAAAGTCTTTGAAATTTAGAGTGATTGGACAGTTTCACAAGGTTTGTGTCCTGACAAATTTATGTCATGCTAACTGACTCCATGTCCCTGAGAGAAAGGCCTTTTCTTTCATTTCTAGTTTAAGCTATTTCTATGGCAACCAAATATACTGCTAGCTAGTTTGCTAAATGAATCAACTTGTAAAAGGATGAGTTTGTTTACAGTATTCATGTAGTACTATCAGCTTCTAAATGTTAAAAATGTCCATGATAAGGTGAAAATTAAACAGATGAAACATAATAAATGCACATGGTGATTCACCCCGATAAAAAAAACAACACACCTGTTAACAAACTTAGCACAAAATATTATACCAAAATCTTTCAAATGTTTCTGTTTTCACAAGTCAAAAGGTTTTGACATGCCTTAATACATTTGTGATATCATTTAAAAATATTTGGTCTCCATTAAAAAAACCACTAAACTCATACACACACACACACACACACACACTTTATGCAACAGCAGGCTTAAACCACAGCTGGAGAAAATATTCAGAGAAAAACAGGACACTCAAATATACAAATGACATGTAACTGCAAACACTTTTAAATTTAAAAGTACAATAATACCAGACTGCTATGCTTGCAATATGTGAGCTGCGAATAGCACACAGAGAGACAGGCTCAAAAACAGGTTTGTTTGTTGGTTGTTTGTGTCAATGCAAATTCAACCAGAAAACCCACAAAATTAGACTCACTACAATGACTTACAGATGTGGAGCTGGAATGAGATATGAACGTACAGTATTGCTGTAAACAAAGGGAAAATGTGAAAACAACAGAAATTGAGCATACAGGAAGTTCATATTAAAACTAAAAGCTTACCTGTAGAAGTATGCTGTCTAAGGATTCAATGCCAAGACACCAGGAACTAGAGGGTAAAAAAAATGGTTGGTGATGTACTAAACGCTTCGTTTCATAACATACACACAAAATGCAGTACAGGTCATATGTATTTATATATATATATATATATATAAATAAAATACACTAAAATAATAATAATAATAATATACTCTACAGAAGATTTATAAAAGACAATGCAAAATATAATGCAATGTATTCACTTTTTCTAAGACTGCTGAAGATTTGGGTAAGAAACTGTGTACTAAACGTGGTACCACTGAGGGTCTCTATCTTTGAAAAAGTGAAATTTCAATGTGATCATTTAAAAATGAGGCTCCTGCCCCTCTGTGATCCAAAAGAGGAAAAACAAGTTGGGAGAATGGATGGATACATTTAAAAACATTAATATTGTCAAAAGCAGCAACCAACCAATCATCTGTGCAAAATATACCATGTGACTGATCACTTTGGAGCCACACACAGAATAATGACATCCTCACAACACTGACTGGCTGAGGGTACCACAATAATCACATACAAGACATTTACTAGGAGATATCCTGAGCTGGGATGTCAGACAGAGTCAGTTTAATGCTTCAAAGTACCCTTGATAAAAAAAAACTACTGCAATACAATAAAATACTTGTGATTTATATCTTGCTCTAAAATCTTCTTATTCTGTCAGATTATGCTGATGTTTTTGAATGGCCGTCAAAGAAAACAGATGCTTTTGCGAACAGATGTTAGCTACAGCGTTTGTGCGCAGCAGCTAACAGGCCATGCTAACTAGCCAAGCCCTGACCGTTCTGCTTTTAACAACCGTGAGTTGGACTGTAAAGTTCAAACACCTGCCATTATCCGCACACATCCATCAATGTCTCATTGTTATTACTGATTAACATACAGCAGTGCGGTCGGAGATTTTTCCGTTATGCGTGTACTTGGCGTAAGTTGGCCGTTTGGGCGAGACACAATAGAAACCAGTGCAGTGGTCAGTTTGAGCTATGAACCTGACATCTCGAAGAGTTATGGACCACCATTATGGACGCATTAAAGTACCACAACTTCAATAATTTGTCTTCTGTTATGGTTATTCTACACTATTATATACACACACACACCTCACCTCACTTTTCTAGGCTAGATACATGTTACAGGACAGAACAGCTTGATTTGGAAGCCAGCACACCATGAACCTTGGACAACACATATGGAACACGTAATTGAATTCGAACAACAGCTTCTCCTCAAACCCAGACATTTTTTTGGCGGGAAAATAGATTCCCAAATTGGATGCGGGTTCCACTGTTTCTGTGGCTTTGTTTTTCCTGTTTCTTTCATTTTGGTAAGACCCTCGCCACTCATTTAGTATTCCCCCGATGCTGTGGCACGTGTAATGTCATGAACTTTCATTATTCTGTGCTCAAGAGAAGGAAAAAGTTCAAATACAGCCTAATATAAATGGAAAGAGTTGCTTGTCTAAGACTCCGCTGGCTGACGCAGGAGACTTGCTTCCACTTTAAAAACTCTGCCAAGAAGCTGTAGAATCTGGTATCACTCCTCACCTCACATGTTCTGAACATCTCCAGGCCAGTTTACTGGTGGGTCATGACCCACAACTAAAACAACATGCAAATAACAAATGTAACCAAACACGGAGTCATGTACACCTTGGCTTCTAAAGTAAACAGGCTTATCAAATGAGAAAAACTCTTTAGATATTTGTTTGTCGATAAGTTATGTTTGTAGAGCATGCTATTAAACTTTTATTTTGGCACAAACGTATTAGTTATATAATAGAAGACGGTTATAGACAGACAGACAGACAGACAGACAGAAATTAAATAAATAGAAGTTAAATTTCTACAATATCTATTGTAGCAAAAGTCAAATGCTACAATATCTATGATTGAAAAATAATGCTTTTAATAGTTCATTGAATGTGTCTGTGCTATTTATAGTAATATTAATAAGTAATTTTTTAAATAATAATACATTATTACTTAAAAATCTGGTAATGATTTGATCATCACTTTGGTAAGCAAAACCTAAAGTCTGGTCCTTGAAAAAAACTAGTTTACATTTTTATTCATAATATGTATACAGACAAAAAATGAACATATAATGCAATACAGTGTGTTCATGCCGTGACTTTCTGACAACAGTGTTGCTCATGCCAGCATGTGTTCTGCTTCATTTATAGTTTGCCGAGCTGATTACTGTCAATCAACACAGGGACGCTTATTAAAACAACACTGGAAAATAAGATTAATCTGTGTGTAAACTTTAAATAACTTGCTTGTAAAAACACAAGCGACTGCAAGCTAAAACATGTTGTTCATATTAAACAAATAAAGATAGACAAGTGTCAAACTTTGGCAACATATCAGACAATATGTTATCAAAAAAAAATTAATGAGTTCAATGTTTCACAGTTTTAGCTAATTTGCCTTTTAAAACACAATCAAAGAGCTTTTCTAAAAAGTATTTAGGTATTTTAAGGCCAAGAGTCTGTCAAGTAGAGAAGATTGCAGCTAATCACACATTATGCTAATAAACATTTCAAATCACATTTTAATAAGGGCCTCTAGAAAAAGATACACTTGGTACCGCTTTATTTTACAGTGTCTGTTACACATATTACATGTACTTACTAAAGTAATAAAACAGTATCTTATGCAAAAACAATAATTTAAATGGAATTGAGTAATTATACCTTTATCCTATTTTTATTTTATACAATTTTTTTTGTATCCATTTTACTATATTTATCTTACATCTTAATTCTTATTGGACAGTTAATCAATTCTGTGCTAAATATTTGAATCACATTTATGTTTTATTGCACAAGATGTTCTTAATATTTCATCCATTACGTCTTAGAACGTAAACCCACAAAAGGCAATTATATGAAGTGCTGTGTTTTGCTTCTATGCACAAACTCTCTTTACCCTGATATAGAAACCAAATCATTTATATCTCTTACCCACACTAAGCCTTCAGTTTGAGCGTTTGGAAAGCAGAAAACCGTCGGTTTGAAATGCAGCTTAAAAAGAATCTGTCTCTAAATGAGAGCAGCCTTTTATATGTAAGATTAAATTGTGTTTATACAACCTCAGATTTTCCTCTCAGTGCACTCTATAGTTACTGAAAGGTTTGTGTTACAGTCATGTCTCTTGTAAATTACTGTCACATGTTAAATGTTAAGCACAGAAAGTCAAAATAAAGATTATTTTCTTATAACAGCTCAAAAATGACATACTATAAATTTATTGGTCAGTTTAAACGTGTCTAATATGACAGTAGTTTTTAGTATTGGCTAAAATTTTAAATATTGTAACTTCGGCTATTTTCCATCATGAAAGTAGGTCTTTGGAAAAGGTTTGTTCTAAAAAGAGGTTTTATTAGTGTAAGAATGACAAAAACAGCAATTTGCAATTTTATAAGATATTAAAAGATAATACATTTACTTCCCTGAAGGTTAGACTCATTTTGGGAAGTAAATCTATAAATTAAACAAATAATCTGCACATGATGCAATTTAAAGGGACAGTTCACCAAAAAACTAAAGTTATTGGCATTATTTATTTATTTAGCCTTAAGTTGTCTCAAATCTTATGTTATGACAAATAAATTGGCTTATGTTATGGCAAATAAATAATGATGGATGGTGAAAAATGTCTCGGTTTCTCTCAAAAATAAAAAAAGTTATATCACTTATATCAGTTATACCAGTTATATCAGTCATTATTCACTGATAACCTTCTTTCAGCCAAAGCTCTTACATCCCATTGGTCACACAACTGGATAGTCCCGCCCCAAACTCACATCACTGGTTGAGCCAGTGTTGCCATGTTGAGCTGGTCAAGACACTTAAACAAGCAGAGTGATGTTTGACAGCCACAGAGCCACAGTGTTTACACACTTCTGAGAAATCGCCTCAAGAATTTCTTGCTTAAAGTTGTCTCTTTATATTACAATGGGACAGTTTCTAACATCCAAAAAAAAGACACACTTCAGCTTAAAGGACACATTTTTGAACACTGGCCAACAAAACAAGGACATAACCTGTGCTGTTTTATCTTTATATAATTTGGCACAGAACTGCACATTAAATCACCCTGGGGTACGATCTCCAAACATGTCTTCTTCAATCAACCAATCCACTATTTTTACCTGATAGGAAGCGCTCCATCAAAATGTTTAGCGAACATCTACACATCCTATACATCATCTCAGGTTTCATGGCACATCTGAAAGATTTCTGTGAGAAAAGCACTTTTGCCTCAAGCAACACTTGAGGAATAAAAAAACAGCAATGAAGATGGTCTGACAGCTTCCAAACAGTCCGTCCAACACAAACAAGCAACATGACTCAGCTCTGTATTAATCTCACTGACAAAAGCAGAATCCCCCTCCAATAAAACACATTTTGGGGCTTCGTGCGGTAAACCCAGCATATCTCTCAGATGCCAGCAGACCAAGCTAAAATCCAGACGCAAATGACAGCACACTTTCCAAACCTGAGGGCCGAACCCAGACACATGCAAAATTAATCATAAATAATCGCAGTAAACAGACTGGAACAATAAACTCCCCTTTAAATGTTACTTTAAATGTCTTAAAGACAGACCAGGCAACTGACATTTAGGAATTGTCGCATATAGAGGAAATATTCATTGTAATTCAAGTTTTTGAATTACAATGATCTTCACAGACAGAGATAAGAAAATGGTCTCGATCTGAAGGTTTTTAATAGCGTCACGTGTTGTGAAACAGCAATTTTCCACTGTCAATTTTTTCTTTGTCTCATGCCTGCTGTTGTTCCTTCCATTTGTGAATCTGCGTTGTGGTTGAAGTGTTAGCTCACAACAGCTGACTGTCTTTGACTAAATCAGTTCTCTAAACACGAAAACTCTACCGACACCCTGTGCAAGAACTGATGAACTAGACTTGAACCTTGTGTTTAAATCTATCAAGACATTTCTGAACTGCAACATGACCGCAAAGAAAAATACTTCACAATAAACAACAAAAGATAAACAACAGAATTTATAAAACATACAAAATGCACAAATATTTTGTAGCAACAATGTGATGCTTTTGGATTTTTAGGAGGATAGAGTTCACAGAAATGTATTGGGTCTACGCAACATTAAAATACTCTCTCTCTCTCTCTAGAAAACAACCATTTGTGTAACTGAAGCCTCACTCAGAAATCTTATAGTTATTGAGTTATGGCCCTTGTGACAACTATTTGAAGTCTTTTCTTATTCCCCACAGCATTTGCTAAAGACTGTTTATTGTTCCTGTCAGCTTCCTCCTCTCAGAGAGTTTTTGCGGGCTGTTGCGGCCCCTCTGGTCAGTGGATAGTACTAATAGAGCTGTAACAGCTAACAGAGTAACATCTTACTTCTGATGCTAGTACGACCACAGAGGGTTTCCTTTTATAACAACTCAAATTAGGGAGACCAGTGAAAGACCTACAATAACACATAAAAACAGAACGGCCCTCCTGTGAACCCATCATGAAGTCAAGGGGGTCCAAGGGTCCTTGTTTTGGACGGCTTGGCTTATAAAGGGTCCAAAGAGTTCTTATGTGTCTGGGCTGTTCTTACTGCAAGAACACAACTGAATTCTACAGACCTTTTATGATTGTATTGAACTAATTGGTTGAAATAGTAAACAAACAACAGCCAATTCTAGGCTGCTGGGACACATAAAGACCAACAGGCTTTGTGTCTGTTTTTATGTATAACGTTCGTAGGGGTTTGTAATTAATTGTAATATTTATACTGACTGTACATGTTTTAATTTTTACATAACTTGACTGCGGTTTGAATCTGTGGGTCTGGATCTACTTGCAACTTAGTGTTCGGCTCATGTTGGGTCTTAAAATTTAACAGTACCAGTTTGGGTCGGAAAACAGGGTCTCATTTAAGGCCAGGTCTGGGCTTAATTCTAATGTCTGTGCAGATCTCAACTTTTAAATAATATAATCTATGGAAAAAAAATCTAGTTTTTTTTGTGTTCAAATGTTTTATGATTAGGAAAAGTTCACATAAGACATTTGTACAGCCAATATTGGAGAAATACGCCAATGTACAAGGTTTTTTGTATTAAATTTGTAGTTCTGTAATTTTGTTTTCCATGAATAATTTATCATCTTTATGAAAGTTAAAATTCTCAGTAACTGAACAGAAAAAAATGGATAGACGGAACTTTCTAAGCTGTCCCGAAGTCTGTGCATCTATTGGACGAACTTCCTGCTATTTGGATTTCTGAACTTTTCTTGACAGAACGTTAACATCTGACAGGCAGACGATCGAGAGGATGAAAAAGGTTCCCCTCTGTGTTTATTTTTTGGAGAAAGCGCCCACTAAATCTGTCTAGAGTCAGGCAAGTCTTCAGAGAAGAATCAACAGAACTTAAACACAACATCACACATTAGAAACTGAAGAGCCAAACACTGCATGCGGACATCTAGGCCATAAACCGCATAACTAACCCCAGCAGCACCATAGACTCAAAAGCCCACTAGAACATCTGGCCCCGCAGCAGGAAGATACAGCAACCAGATCTTCTATTGCAATGTCCGTTAGCAAATGTAACAGGGGAGTTAAAATACAGTAAGTGTGTGATTTCTACGTTGACCAAGTGTTGTCCTTGGAATACGGGAAGCCACAAAAATCTAAGTCCCTATTATTGTGTGAAGCGTGGACCAAAGTTATGGATCCCTGTTGGTGCCTAATAGCACAAGAAAAGCAATATGCTAGCACATCCTACATATTATTCTGCTGTTTTTAAAAGGAAGTGGTAAACAATGTCTTCAACAGTTTTCCTTCATGTTTCACATTTTACCATTTGTTCTTCTGAACCTTGCTGCAGTTATTTTTTTATCTGGTGCCAAGTTGTGTGAAGGTCACAGGTTGTGGATGATGAAGACTT
This sequence comes from Yasuhikotakia modesta, assembly GCA_036877545.1. NCBI lineage: Eukaryota > Metazoa > Chordata > Actinopteri > Cypriniformes > Botiidae > Yasuhikotakia > Yasuhikotakia modesta. The sequence goes on along the minus strand of JBAJNP010000619.1, from coordinate 32,061 downwards.
CTCAGTCTCAGTCTGCCAGGAGCCAGTTCTGTCAGGTGGTTGTCACTCTCCAGGGTGCAAGAGTGGGACCTGGGGCCTCAGCCCATCAGCTGGTGGACAAAGAGGGCCACTGTCTCAACAGGGACGGTCAGGGCCTACCAGGATTGATGGGGTGGTGATGAAGGACAGAGATATCAACCAAACAGACCATCTTTCAAAGCCTGACCACCGCCAGGGGCTATGGCCCTCGTCAACGCTTTCAGACTCTAAAGTGGACAGTAGGGCTGCCAAAACTGTAGCCTTTATATGACGAACCAAAATAATCTGCCCAAAATGATGACAGTGTCCAGGTTGCAGGACATTTTTGGATCAAAACTGAAATGGCTGTATTCACATTTAAAGACTTTAGACAGCTCAAGTGTGACTGTTTTCAAGCGTGTGACAGAGCAGGATGTTTGGAACGCTACCTTGTTTTCTTCTTGCAAAAATAAACATTCAATTCCAAAAATGGCTGAGTCCCACCCAATTTAAATGTAATAAACTTAAACTCAACTCTGCTAGATAAAAGCACTGTAGGCCTGCTGATATAAATGCCTGACTGTGGACTTAAAACCAGCATTGTAATCACTATATGCTAGGTAAACCCCTGTTTGCTTTATTCTGCTGTATTTTCCATTCATCCAAAGCTATCTACCACCCACATCTCAAAAGCATGGAAAGATGAGATGAAGGATAAATTGCTCATTGTTTCAGAAGCATTTGGCAAATAGGTCAAGGAATGGAGATACCACATTTCCCCTGGGGAAAGACAATAAGCGGAGCGCATAAAGCCTCCCTTTCCGTCTTCCAGCTTTGAGAAATGGGTTTCCCTTTCAAAGGAACCTATCTAACTTGCAAAGCAAGAACAGAACACCGCAGTGTCAAACATAAGCAAATATGTCATGAATTATATTACGGTAGATATTTTGCAGAACAAAAACTGTAGGCCTGTATAATTACGATTTCAAATGATTACAAAACTCTGCAAATGATTGATGCCAACTACCTCATAAGGTTTTCATGAAAGCCTTGAGAAACTCTGAGACGCTTGGTTTTGCGGACAGGAACCAGTCCCTGAGGTCATAAGCTGAGGTTGGGTGCAGTCTAAAATGATTTTTCTGGTGAGCATTACCCATGATGCGCTTTAATTTGAGCCCCCGAGCTACTCAAATGCTAAACTTCAACCTATAAACTTAAACACCCTCAAATAAGCGATCGCTTCATTAACTCTTTAGTTACTGGTGCAAATAAGACTCTAGGGCTGCCAGAACATTTGCTTCTGATAAAGAAGTCAATAAGCAGTGATATTCACCAGAGCGCAGCACATGTGGAACACAATACATCACGGTTGGAAAATCTCAAACTGACTTTTAATAACACATCAAGAACTCAAGAGATATGTCCTTATCGACAGTTCTTTTATAAATTACATTTTTTTATTTGAAACAACCACAAAGGCAGTTTGATGTAAGCCACTCTTAATTTGACCGAAGAGTGCAAACAATGTGAAAACCTTGGAAAATGTTAATAAAAGGTATTTTACAAAAATTCTTGTACACAGTCAAATGCTTCACCTAACAAGTATTTCAAATTTGGTCAAATTTAATAACTGGGCTTTCATTTAAATAAATAAACAGAATAAATAAACAGTTGCTTTCCTGATCTAGCTGCTCTGATCTCTGCATTGGTGCTAGTGGTGTGGGTGGGGGGCACTTTATCCATAAAGCCTCTCCAGAAATGCTCTCCCTCTAAAGTAATTCAAAGTGTTCAAAGAGTGTGTGACAGCTAAAGGATTGCTCTGTCCCGTCCAAATCTCCATTGGGCTCTTAAGCGAACACAGAACCAGTTTGTGGAAGGGAGCCCTTTAGAGCGAATCCATTTTAAACAGGCTGTTGTCCAAATGTCCACGTGCACCAAAGAAAAACACAATCATTATTACTCTCACATTTCCATATGCAACTGCCCGAGCCGTGACCGTTCAGCTGACGATTGGTCCCATAAATCTTCGACAAAAATGGGCCCGAAAACAGTTTACAGTACTTCTTTACGGCTCTGTTTTTGACTCCAAACAGCCCCGGGAAAAATGCAAACATCACAAATGATAAAACGCACAGATTTAGAGTACTTAATATGCCCTTTTCAGAAGACTAGAAATACCGTACGATTGATCAAATGTGAAAAGAATAAAAATCACGAGGCCAAATCGGCGGACAAATGCAGAGCAGCGGCTTGGGTTCAATACACCGGACCAGACCGTCTTAAAGACCTGGAACGTGATGTTGGATGGAGCAGAGGCGATTTATTGAAACAGGCAAGGACAGGTCTGGAGCTGTACTGCCGAAGGAGCAAACGTGTTGTTTTGAGACCACAGCCCTGAGGAGGGGTGATGGATGGAGAAGCGAGTAGGAACTCGCTTTCAACAGATAAAAATCAAGCGTTTACCCGATAACACCCCAGAGCAGCATCTGAATCAGGACCGAGGAGACTCAGATGAGCGTCCAAGGTGACACACACCAATAAGTCGTAGTAAATTGTCCAAAAATATGTTGTGTTGCTAATCAAAGGCAGCATTAGAAAAGAACAACTGCTTTCTAGCCAACATTCAAACAATTTCACATAAATTTAAGCTGAACCTACAAGCACTTGAATAGCGTGACATGTTTTTTTTTCTCGGTTCTCATTTGTATAAATCAAGAAACATTCACAAGAAGCGGTTTGGAATGCACCAACATGTTTTTGCCTCAGAACATGGATCCTGCTGAAGAAAAATAGGTGAGGAGGTTAGCAAATCGTGTGTTAACCACCGTGGCTTCTTATGCATCTTGTGATTGCTAATCACTGAAGTTGATAAATAGTGACACTGAGGTTGATAAAAAGTGACAGAATTTTTTATGCTGAGGTTGATCATTTGAGAATGTTTGGTAACTTTCATTGGACTGTCATAGAATTAGCTACATAAATTATCATTTTTAACATAGCATGGGTAACCCATTACGACGCTAGCAGTGTATCAAAACATTTAAATAGGCTAATATATCTTTAATTGTTTTTATTTTTATAAAATGTGTGATCAGTTACACCATATGTAACTGTTTTAGAGTTCAGCCTTGAACAAAAACTTGGGTAAAATACAAAAAAAAAAAAATCAATCAATTGTCATGCATAAGGTAGCCAAGAGCATGAGTAATACAACTATAAAATATTAATATATAAATGTCAGTCACTCATATGTGAGTATGGTCCTGCTGGCTGGAATTTAATCGAGTTTAAATATGACACCGGCAGTTGCCTTTTGCCATTGAAACTTAAGATGTGTGAGAGCCTGTACAAATGTCTGTCAATCACACTGTGACTCTGAGAAACGTCAGAGAGATCTTATACAGTACATGGACAGGAACTGAGAGCAAATGAGAATAAAAACTAGCAGAAACATGAAATTCAATGAAAAATTAATACTGCACCATCTATTAAACATGACTGCAACATAAAAGGTGTTTGCAACAGTTACAACAGATAATATAATGGTAAACATACAGTCAGCAATTTATTACAGCAACATAAACCCCAGCGGGCTGGTCAAATGTTGTGTATTATATTTTGTGAGAATTACCAGCAGTTTGGATTCACTTTTGTTATATAATCACTTAAAACATATGTACATATAACATGCAAAATTGACAAATTACACATTTAGCTGTGATTAATTATATAATCACAGAAAGATAAAGTGCAAATTGATTTACAAGGCATGAAACTGTTGGGCATGAAACAAGGCATGAAAGGCATGAAGCAGTTACTCTATGTAGCAAAACTCTTTTACAGTTATACAGTTACTATAAAACAGTTGGCATGTTGATGCACAGTGCCACTGTCAGAATGAAGTATCTGTTTGTTGGATTAAACACAGGTATATAGAAACTAACACATTCTTCCTGCAATGATACATCATTAAAGGTTAAATGGAGGTCACAAAAAAAAGAAATAAACTTGTCAGATTACACAGGATAGAGGTGAACAAAGTAACAAACACTGATTGGACCAGCAGGGGTGGGAAAACATTTATAAATGAACAGTTCCCTTAAAAATCACCAGAAACAAACATTTATGCAATTTCTGACTGATAGTGTGTATGACAGTCAAAAGCTGCCAAGCTTCTGCCACTTCCTGTCCTAACACCTGA
>JBAJNP010000619.1:0-27792 GCA_036877545.1 Yasuhikotakia modesta | reverse complement strand
AAAAAAACAGGACGTAACTGAGAAGTTTTGGAGGAAAAGAACTCAGTGGGTAATGACTCCTCCTCCAGGGCAGTTTTAAATCTGAGCTCGGAAAGACAAACATAAATATGGCATGCATAATCGCAGCAATCAGCTGATGGAAAGTGTAAAAACACGCCTCACGGCGAGCGCTCAGGATCCAGCCACACTGTGTACTTTGCAACCCCCCCAAAAGCAGTAGCACCAGATGCTTACAGTCAGCTGGGTGCTGTAGACTCCTGACCTGGCCTCTCCGAGATCTTGCTGGGGGGTGGGGGGTGCAAGATCATACTCTGGTAATGCAACCATGTATTCCTGGCCTCAAAGGAAGCACAGAGTGTTTGGGAAAGTGCTGGGGTTAGGAAGTCTGATTCGATCTTTTATTCTGGAAAACACACCTCCCTCTGTGCCTAATCACTTCCATCTGTCCAGCCCAGACGGAAAAAACAATAGTCAGTGAAAAGCGATATATGCCATTATGTTACGTATCATAATTTTGCATTCAGACTTTTGGCTGAGTGGGAAATTAGTTACATAGATCGTCATTTAATCAAATTTGGGAGGGTGGTATTGACAGTGGAACTGGTGACAGAACGTCCCTCAAGTGGCAATATGTCATCACCGTTTTTAGTTGGTGCATCAAAGTAATACAGCTCAGGCCACGCTCTGACAAACTGAGACAGACCAATCAGAATGCAGTTACATGCTCAGCAGAGCTTTAATTAGTGACATCATTATGTAACCAATACATTTTTACTGCTACCATTCCCCCGGCTCATAGTATTAAACCTTATTCCTATTAGTATTAAACTTGTAACAGTTAAATAACTTACAGCTGAATTAATTTCTTTACTTGTTCAGAAGAGCATTCTGTTTTTTTCTCACAAAATTAATACTGAAAAATAAACCTGGGTCAGTAGCATTGCAATCACTCTAACAACTGTAAATAAACTCACTTTAAAACAACTTAGCAACCACCCAAGCAACAGCAAAACACTTTAGCAAATGACTTTGTTAAGGGCAGACATCAAGCCGATGTGTCAGAAAATGTAAAAATCTAGTAGTTTTAACATTTGTATCAGGTTATTAAACGATCAAACGATTTACAAAATTTCACTCCTTACAAAAAACAAAAATAGCATGCAGATTCAGAGAAAATGTCCATAATCACAAAAACACAAGGGACGTGGGTGATTATGTGAGAAAATGATTCAAGCCTTGGAAACTTGAGTCTGTTGGTAATTTTCTCAGAATTATCAGTGTCAGGCCCACAGGTTAGGGGTAAAAAATGTTCATGGTCATTTATGAGCATTTATTAAGGGAGCAGATTCTCAGCATACACTAAGAGCAGCACACACTAAGCGTAGCACACACGCTATTTGTAGAATGAGAGTGGAAATTTGCAGCAGGTTATGAAGTCAACAAACCCCCAAAACTCACTGCTATTACCCTTCAGATACCCTGAAACTGCGTTTTCAAAAGAACCCTGATCAATCATACTGCAGTGATTCCACAGAGCCGATCAGATACCGTGAGGTCACTGAAAAACAGTCGCATGCCTTCTTTGCAGCGTTTAGTGCTGAAAGGTAAGAAGGTGTTTTGCAAGAGGCTCGCGTGCTTGTCTCAAATTTAAATGATGATAAAGACTCACTGGGAGTCATTTGCAAATTGGTGTCGGCCAGGACAAGCTTCATTAGTCAAAATCTGGGTATGTTGTGTGATTTTCCCAAACAAATTGTGGTGCAATCATATTTTTCCACCAAAAGGATGTAGCGCATGCTAGCAAGGAGCATTATGGGGAGAGAAAAACACTGATATAATAAATAGCATGTACAGTATATACTATACTTTAACAAATACTGTAGCACTAAGCTATAGCAAGTAGCATGTACAGTATATATTATATTCTAACAAATAGCAATAAACTATAAAAAAGCATGTACAGTATATACTATAACAAATAGCATGTACAGTATATGTAATATTCTAACAAATAGCACTAAACTATAACAAATAGCATGTACAGTATATACTATATTCTAACAGATAGCACTAAACTATAACAAATAGCATGTACAGTATATATTATACTCTACTATACAAATAACACTACACTAACAAATAACACGAGTATACAGTATATACTGTAACAAATAGCACTACACTATAACAAGTAGCATGTACAGTATATACATAAATAGCATCAACTAATTAAATAGGGGAAGCTCAACATATTGCAATTATTTTCTCTTCCATTCAGATTACAGTCTTAATATTTATTTTTTTACAAAACAACAACGCACAAAAAGCTTCTTTAACTTAAATGAGACAGTATCTTTATCTGTGTGTTTCTCAGTGTTGCCGTGACCAACACTGTTTATGTTTGTGCATGTATATGATCTCCAGAGCCGGTTAATACATTGGGTTTTGCCAAGACCGACCCAATGAGTATTTGCAAATGTTTACATAATGCTGCCCAAACTATCTGCAAAAAAGAAAGTGTTGCTTCAGTTTCAAGAGTGTTGGCTTCTATAAGGCCAAAAGGTCCAAATGTAAGACTTATGACAGCTACTGTCAGTTGCTATTGAGCTTCCTTCTGATAGGCCGGCACTGACCCAGCTAAGACAAGCTTCTGAATTAGAGTCTCTAAGAATGTTTTATTACTTCTTAAAGTATTTCCTGTTGGCTGTTCAAAAGCAGTTTTGTGAATGTAGAAGAATGCATATGGTTTACCATCACAGTGCAGAGACAGATGTATGTTTACAGATACAGCGTCTTTCATTCACCTCTTGTAACTGACCTTGAAAAGATAATGTGCTACAGGTTCTGTTCACTGGCACTTGCACAGTTGGTTCTGAAAGAACCGGTTTGGTCATCTGTATTTTCTGGCCCTCATTTTGGCTCAAACTGATGTGGTTAAACTTACGACATAATTAACTGTCTTTATATTCAGTTTCAGAAGCTGAAATTCGTGGTTATGGTAATGGGTGTAACTTTTTTTGCTTGAGATGTTCGGCCAATCCCAACTCACTGGGTCAGCTGGCCAATCACAGCACAGTGCATTTTCTGGAAGTATGGTCTTTGTAGCTATTGTAGCACGTTTTAGAAAGACTTAGCATAAAGAAGCTACAACAACATACAGCATATAAAAAATTATGTTTTTAAACCTTAAACACTGGTGGTCTAGACACTAGAGGTTCTAACAAGTCCCTTTCCATCTGTTACAGCACTAAAGACAACAAGTTTCTCTGAGTATTAATACCTTCTAAAAACCAAGAAAGCTAAAAAGACAGACCTTCAGCTTTAACAAATGACTCCGGGCTGCTACGATGAAGGCCACTCTTCATATGAGTGCAAATGGCACAACTCCTAAACCTCTGTGTGAAGGGAATCTTTGTTCTGGTGACATGTTATTAAACCAATGAATTTGTAACAGTAAACCAAACTTCAAGGGGTTCGTTGATGGCTGCCCTTGGGATGAGCAATCTGAAATTCTGATAGCGTCTTGGCCGCACCAAGGACTCAGAGAACATTTTTAGACAATGTAATGCCCTCCAAACATGCTCCTTAGCATCTGTTTACTATCAGAACACAATACCGTGCTCCGTTCAACACGAGTGATGCAAGCGTACACAAGGAGAAGTGGATTATTGTACAGATGTGGTTGGAGACAGATGAACAAGCTTAGCTGAGGTGCAAACGAATAAGACGTCTTGTCTTGAGTGTATAGCTCAAGACCCATTCTGAGGGGGAAAAGTATTTGCGGACAAAAGGGTCTTTTACGCTCCTGAAGCATATTAATGGTGTGAGTTCATGCATCTCTCGCAGGATCAGTCCATCGGTGGCGTTCCTGTTACGTAAAAACTTAAATTGCCTGTTAAAAACGACTACAGTGCAGAAATAACCCACGCTGAGTGGAAATGGCAAATGTTCCAGTACATGAGTCTCATTTCAGGCGATGCCTTGAATTCGTCAACAATCCATCTCTTGCGCTGTCACAATGTCTGGCCATGCGAAAACGCTCAAGCTAAATCCTTGGAAACAACACATGCTTGCGTGTCGACGCTAAAATCAGGGCGACAGGCTGAGAACTGAGGGGAAACACAACTTACTACCATGAGAATCAGAAAGCATGGCATACTTTAATAAGGCAAACGAACATTTATAAGAGGCGGCTTTTAACAGCCAGCTGGATTTTGGAACTCAGAGGCGCCGTAGTGAAGTGACACTTTCATGAGCGAAGAGAGTTACTCAACTATTGTGCGTCTGCACATGTTAGCAAATCTCACCAGACAACATCAGTGCTGCCTGCTGTGGCCTGTTCCTGTCAGAGCTGTATGGCATTCTGGTCTTTAAACCAATGGAATTAAAGAGATAGTTCAACTGAAACTGAAAACGATCACAGTTCACTCACACTTATGTCATTTGACCTTATTTTATCTCAGAGATCTCATTTGTGCTGATGTTTGTGTAAAGATATCCAGGACTGACATCAAGAATCCCTCAGAAGGAATCTGCAAACTTTATTGTTTTACTAATTTGGGGGTTGGAATAAATGTAACATGGTGAACTATATGTGAAACTTTGTTTGGTGTTCTACACTCTTGAAAGTGAACTAAAATTAAAAATGTAAAAAACAAAAATGCATGAGGTGACTAAACATTTCTGACGGGCAGGCATTTAAACTACGTTTCAATTTCTTAATGGGCTCATAATTGCCACAACATATGCAAGAAAGACAGTTTCTAAGGATACATTTCTGTTTTCCAAGATATATCCATGATTCTGGAATGATTTGCATGGAAATGAATATATCTGAGGTATAGTTTCTGCACACTGTGACCTGGTCCAGGTGTGCCATGACCTATCCCTGTATTTCCATAGCAACCACATCCTTATCATTCCTCATAACAAGCCAGAAATTCCTGGGTTTTCCCAAGAATCATATTCCACTCTGATCCCACTGAATAAAAGAGCGGATAAAGCATTGTCCTCAAATTACAGGCTCTTCTTTCTTTTTTCATTGTTTCTCACCTTGTCCAAGAGTTTATTTCTCTATCAGCCCCCAACCGACATGGAACAACAGCTGTGAACGGTTTAAACGCACACCAGCCCTCGCTTCTGTCTCATATGCTAGTAGTTTAACACTCTGCTGGGGTCATGCCTTTCCCTGACCACACTACCCGAGACCCCTGGCCACACACGCACAACCTGGTGACAAGCGTGCTGCTGTAGCCTATATAAGGAAGGCGGGAATAAGATGGATGAACTTGCTCCAGACCTTTCACACACATACACGCACTTCCTGTCAACCTGTCAAGGCTGGATACATGAACTGGGTGCCGGGTTAGATATGAAAACAGGGAGTGTTTTCGTATCTAACTGAGATCACATTAAAACAGCAGCTTCAGACGACGGCTCTGAGTGGGAACGTTGAGTGATGTGGAGATGGCGACGGTCCAGCGGCCTTTGACGTGAACGTTCCGCCGCCTCGGCAGGAACTCTGCGAAACTGTATGAACATGAAAACGGATTACCTTTCTAACTCAATAAGCGTCACTCACTTTTATGACAGCATTTCAGTCATATTACGTGAAATCTATATTTAAAGTCTTCTGCTAAATCTGATATCAGCAGTATGGATTTTCCTTAACTGATCTTGCAAGTAGGACCATGCAGTATTTGTACTGTTGCTGCGAGTAGTAGTAGGGCATGGTGCTAGCGACGCCAAGGACATGGGTTCGAATCCAAGGTAACAAACAACTGATGAATTATCTGAAAGCACTAGAAGATTTTCATTGGATGAACGCGATGCATGAAACTGCATTAATGGGTCAAATCTGCAGAACACATCTCTCCTCATGTTTTTTGGCAGCTGAAAATATCAAAAACAGACACATTATTATTATTGCACTATGAATATAACAGTAATCTTGACTACTACTGCTACAAAACAATATTTAATAAATTGTTATGGCAAATAGCTGTGCGTTGTGGAAAGAGGAATAAAAAAGCAACAACAAATCTCACATATTTAATTTGATTATTTAAAGGCTAAGAGAAGTTTAGAAAATATTACTTATTAAAACTAATATTTATTATTAATATTTACACATTTGGTAGATGTTTTTTCAAAGCGACTTACAGTATGTTAAAGTATTTTATCAGTATGTGCTCCATTGGAATCGAACCCACAACCTTTGCGCTGCTAACACAATGCTCTACACAGGAACTGCTACTGGTATAAATTTGCACATCCTAGCAACCATTAAGAAATAAAACTACAGTACTTTGCTTGCGAATGTAAACCTCACCATTACACGACTTTGTTATGCAGTTTCTAAGGTGTTAGGAGTGATATTACCACACTGCGGTTGCTACGGTGTTTAGACTGGTTGCTAGGGCATTTCTGCTGCAGGTGATTGTTCTGGTATTTTGAGGTTTGTTACTGGTCCAAGTCAAAAGAACTCCGTCCACCCCGTCCTTCAATCTGCCACATAATCTGAAACATTATTCATGTCTGTACCACAAACAAAAAAAAAGAGCGGGAAAACAGTGACTAATTACAGTTTAGCTGTATCAGCAAATGAAACAGACAAATAGGTTAGTGACACATCGACTGGGTGCCCTCACCTCCCCTGAACATTAACACCTGCTCTTGAGTCACAACACAAGAAATGGGACACAACCCTCAAGAACCCAACGGAAAGTCTGCAGAAGTGTGCAAAGCTCACGCAGGATTTGCTCACAGGCCGACAGAGAAGCGATTCCATTCTGTCATGACGCAGACCGTCTACGAGGGGAAAAACACACATGGCAGCGGATTATTAGAACGAGGGTCGGAGTACGAGGATGGACTGCAGGGTCTCATAAATCCTCTGCCACATCCTGAACACATCAGACAGGCTCTTGTGTCTCGTCTCACCTCTCCAAAACACACAGGATATTGGAAATCACGTTTCTCTGAGCTTCATTCGAGAGGAACCGTTGGGGAGAGAAAAAGTACAATTGTAAAATTTACAGCACAACATCTGCGTTATTTCACGCTTCTTTTATCTTAAATAAAACACAGTATGTGATAGCGTCAGATTGTACAGGCTGAAGACAAAGCGTCATGTCGTTCAGTTTGGCACATACCAAACCATAGATTATATAGATTAATATTTAAAAATAAATATGTATATATGTGTAAATAAATGAATGTGTGTGTGTGTATACACACAATAAATAAGTGTGTGTGTATATAAATACACGCAATAAATAAGTGTGTGTGTATATAAATACACGCAATAAATAAGTGTGTGTGTGTGTGTGACCAATCTTTTAAAAATCATAGTCATTTGTAACAATTACTAAGTCGCAATCTGCTATATCTTTACAGTTGCAATGATTCTCAAGTCTACATGTAATTTTGCACACAGGTTAAAACTTACATTAAGCACTACTTTGTATAAAGCGTTGATACAGACTGTATCAAGAGTTTCCCCACATATGGTTTCAGCATTCGCAACTCAATAACTCAACTCCAATTTTATCGCTCCCTGGTCAGGCAGCAGCATCTGAGATTGCTAATATAATTATCTACATATTTGAACTACTGATTCAGATGTCTTACAAAAACATCCAAGACTCTGTTTTTCTTGCCTTGAAAAAAATCTTCTGAAAATTAAGTGAAATAATTACTTTGGCTTGGGCTCACGATGGCTTCATGAAATGTTAAGTCTGGCACGGATAAACGGACAGTGGAAAAAACAGTGAAAAACTGCTTAGATTCATATTTACGGCTAGATATAAGAGAAATAGACTGACGGTGTCAGTGATACATTAGCACACGCATCGGAGCTTTGCACTTAGATCAGTGATTTATTGATGCCACACACCCACCAATTAAGCTCATTTATTATTTAGCATTATTAATAATATTATTCATATTTTAATATTTAACAATTGCTCACCAAGGACACACAATAACAACACATTGCATCGCCCTAATTAATCACTAGTATTTGTTTTCATTTTCTGGTTTTAGATTTAGTACAAGTAGCAAAGCAAAAACAACATACAAATCCTTTGCACGGACCCCCTGCAAAAAGCTTGGATACCTCTGGGGGTCACTGTTAAAACAGGGGGCCTGAGGCAACAATTTTCCTGTTGGCCTCCCCTTAAAAGGGCGCAAAAAGCAGACAGTACCATACAGGCCCCTAGGGCTACCAATGTACCCCTTTGTTGCCCTGGTTAGAATTTACTACTGTAGCCTTGATAATTTACAACAAAAACAAAAGGCCAAGCATTTAAATCACAGAGATAAGAGACATACATAATAAACATCTTCCTCATACGCATAGAGCTGTCTATTGCTCTCTCTCACGAGTCTGACAGCAAAGTTCATCAGCGCTTTATCTCTGCAGTGCCTGTGATGTCATCTTCAATAGCATCGAGAACTGTTATTCGTCAGCCTCTTATCTGCGCTGCCAAAAAAAGGACCCGTTTCTTAAATTCATTTCTTTTTTCCACTCTTAGAAAGGTTATATTTCTGTTACGCTTGATATTGTCTGATACCACATAAAGAGATTTCTTGATCAACACATACAGTCTAAATAATAACCGTCCTTCATATTCCAAGAACAGAGCGCAAATGAATCAACATGATATCAGCGAGAAAGAATTCCAACTCCACAAACATTATACACTGTCTGGTCTCATCCAGCGTGTAAATAATCCCTGTCAAACACTGAGACACATCCATGCAGCAGGATTCCCTCTCAGACTCTCCAACTGTGTTTAAGGTCTCCCCCCTAGTGGCAAGAAAGCAGTATTGATTTGCAATAAGTATCATCTCCAAACATGTTAGGGTATAAATACGTTTTTCCATGGCTGGTGGTTCCATAAACGCACCCACAATATGCAGGAACATCAAACTACAGCCGGTTGTAAACACAAAAACAGACGACCCACTAAATGTCAAGCTCTCATCTCAGGCCACCTTACAGTCTCCTGTCAGGGTGAAATATGTTCTCCCTGAATATAAATCAGTTCAGATTTAAGAGTTGGAGCTCGTTCAAGGTTCGCTGTTTCCCACTCAAATGATACATTATTATCAGGCGGCTCACCTTGGAGAGTGTTGTTGCTCTGGTCTCCATTAGGAAGAGAGGAAAAGATCGTGAAAAAGCAGCTGGGGTGGAAACAAGCACTGAACTGTAATTTGCCTGTCGGTGAGATGAGGAGAATGTCAACGGCACCAGCTTTGCTTTGAAGCAGGTGTTGAAACGGCTCCACGTTCCTCGAGGAACTCCACGACAAACCTTCTGAACTGTGGAAATCTGTTTCTAATAGATATTTTTGTCTGGTTTCCCAGGAATAATATCAAAATGCCCTCAAAACATTTACTGTACTTATGTTATGAAATATGTTTGTAAAGAAAAAAATAGTGAAACAAAAACAAAAGTCAAATGAAGTTTGTTTTTGTCATATTAAGTAAAACCCTCACTAAATTTAGTTATGCTTAAAAAGAAGTTTAAATAAATTTCTCCTAAAATCATGTTGTTTAAAAAAGATTTAGATGCATTTCTTGGAAATCTAGATGTAAATACTGATTAAGCAAATTGGTTGTTGCAGTGAGGGGTGGTGGAAATATGACGCAGACTCATGAATCATGCATGATGTGTTAAGCCACACAGTGACTGTCACAGGGGGCAACAAACTAACTAATCCACCATCTGCCACTCATTTCACCCAGATCATCTACTGACGTTTATTTTAACAAGGTGAAGCTCAGCAATGGAGAACGCTTTCGTTCATTTCACCTAAGAAAACACTCGCTTAGATCTCCCAGCTGCCGGTGTGACAGTTCAGAAATGAATTGTTATAGTATATCTGTAGTTCAACCATCATCTAAAACTTTTCCGATTAATCTGGGATCGTTTACTAGTTTTACGGGAAACTAATTTCAGGTGGGGAAAATGGGCAGCTTTAATCTTTGATATATACACTGATTAGCTGATGCTCACTACGTCCTGCTAATTTACAGCAGCCCGGAACTGTCAATCAAACCCCTTTGATTTAATCTGCTGTCAATCAACTGATTTATTATCAAGCATTACCTCAGTCTAGACAGAAGCGGGTAAATGAGCTGCCAGTGGCTTCCATCGTTCTAGGCGAAATCTCTGCTATCTCTCCCAGCTAAACCACATAGGAAAAACACAGCCGTCATTTAGGGCAATAAATCTTTCATAAGTAGCATGCTAACAAAAGTGTTAACAGTGCAACTGTTAGATATACCCTAAGCTACATTTATTTGTATGTCGGTACAACCGTGTTGTTTACAGTTAGGGGATTTTCCATAGATCTAATGACTTTCTCGCTCACCTGCGTGATTATTGTGTAATCTTCAGTGCGGTGCGTTTGCCAAACTGTTGCCTGAAGCTAAAACACAACTAGAAATTAGGCTACACCAAAAATTATAATGCTAAATGTCTTCGGAAACACATAAATGCAACATTATAGAAAATTAAAGCAATTCTGTTTTATGACAGACAATGACTTGTGCTGCTTAGTCTTACATAGCCAGTCTTTATCTACAGAAAGTCTGGTTTACTCTGTATATTGTGGCCAAGACTTGCCCAAGCAAGCAGGAGAAGACTGTTGGGCCCAAATGTAAGAAGGTCTATAATACCTGAGAGAATATCAATTAGCATTTTTGTTCATTTCAATGGTAGCTTCTAGTGCTAGTGCTAGTGCATAACCCAGAAAGTACAAGATTAGCATTTCGCTATCTGTGTGCCCATAAAAGGCTTTCAGCCAATCACCTGAGCCCTAAATGTGACATCATTTTTCCTGCATCCCTGTGGGACTCTACAACCAGTGACTTTAGCATAACTAGCGCAATGACATACAGCTGTTACTGCAAAGCTATAGGAAGTATATACACAATCATTGGTTTTAATGTTGTAAAAACAACAAAAAAAGTTAACATAATGACAGTTTATAGCAAGAATAGCTTGTTTAGATTATTCCAGAGGGAAGGAAATTTTTTACGTGTAGGCTTGACTAGCTGTTTCCTAAACAGAGAGCGCTGCTCCTCTGATGTGGACCGAACTGACTGATACAGTCTGTCCAGCCCAGATTCCCCCATCCGTAACCGTGGCGTTATCAGACATAGGAAGTGGAAGTGTTATTGTTATGAACTTGTGTGTGGGTGGTCGGCCGACACACGAGTATATCATTTGCGTTTAAACACACAGTCACACATGCTAAACAGAGGAGATTTGTGGAGACACAAAACATTCCCAGCGTACCCTAACAAAGCTACCGAGGGCTTAGATCATGTTTTTCGAACACAAAGATTACATTCAAAATATTAAAGACAGTTTTTACGGTAAAGAGGCCAAAACAAACAATATGTGCCTGTACAACATGAAAGCAAACACTGCGAGTTATAGGGTTTGCTACAAGTGCTAACACAAGTAATCCCACAAGACAACCTGTATTGTGTATCTTCATGATGCCAAAAATGTACACACTTAAGCCACACCCAAACGGAATGATAACATAGGCTGAGATGTATGTACACGCTTTAGGTTTGGGCCTGATAGTCTCGCAGGAGGCCAGAAGAGACCTGTGCAATCTGCAGGAATGTTTGCTCCACCCAAGATAAGCAGGTAGAAACTAAAATCGACCACATGCAGCGACTCCGGATGAGACCGGCTGCTTTGTCAGTACAGTCACCATTTATAGTCAGTGAACTTGTTTTTCAGTCTGAAGTCCAGACTGTGGACTGACACACAGCCTGTCTTGTTGATTCCTCACTGCATTTCTGAGATTGTTCGTCCTGCTGTTACTTTCAGTCTTTAGTCTGACAAACAATTTTAAACTGTTTACTCTAAAAGCAAGCATACATAACTTAAGTCTAAGAATCCAAAGATCTAGAAGAATTAAACCAACATGATTGTGGCATCAGGAAAGGTCGCTTGTCAGATTTAACTTCACATTTGCATTTGATAAATTTTGATGCTTATTCAAAGCAATTTAAAGTAAATTTCAATTCTCTTTATCATTATGTGCATTTCACAGCAATCAGATCCATGACCCAGATGCTGAATGTGCTAAAATAATGCTTTGCTGGAGTATTTCAAACATTATTCCAGATACTGTAAATTAAATAGGTACTTTTATTCACACAAATCTCTATAGGAACATTCATTGCTCAGAGGTTGATCATTTATGGTTTAAAAGCCTCTCAGGTATAATTCAGAGTATCTGTGAGAAATATTTCAGGAGAAATGTGGTAAGTTCATAAGGAAATCTCTGACTTTAGATGCAGACTTTGTTATCTTGACAAATCTGAGCACAGTGTGAAACATTTCTAAGATTCCCTCACAAATTCCACAGGAGAGACACTGAGGCTATTTTAGAAACAAGAACCTCAGCTAGCAGACATGTATTCTCCATTTGCCCTCAGTTCATCTTTTTACAGTCTGTGAGAAACAAATGAGACACAAGAGATCTCATTTGTGATTTTTACAGAAACATACTATATTTAAATCTGATTCGGTAATAAAATGCAATTTAGAATCAATGACAAATGACCACTAACTGCTACATTATAGGAGACCACACTAATGGGTGACCTTATCCGGAAATGTTACATGCTCTTCTATAGACTGTAGATCCTACTGTATATCAACACAGATTATGGATGACACTCGGCATGCCTGTGGGTGATATAAGACAGAGCGGCACTCAACAGCACATGAGCTAAGCCGAGTCCTTGACAGTGAATCAAAATACCTGCTGTTTAATGCCAAAAACAGCATTTCTGAACCCATTTTTGTACGTTAGGGGTACTTTGGGCCAAACCCCATGACTCATTAGCCTATATCTTCAAGAGCAGAGAACAGCTTTTCAGCTCTGCTGCATTATGTCTATACAGTAGAGTAGTGATTCAACATGGCTCTCCGCCAACTCTCTCAGCTTTAACTTGGCCTGTAACAAACCAACAGGGACCAACAGAGTTCTGGCACTGTTCAAAAGAGGCTTTCAAGATTTTCCTGAGACCTGTAGCGGATCACACTTCAATCCAAAGTTTCCTTGTCTCTCTCTCTCAGCTGGGCGGACAGTTGCGGCCCCTGCTAAGCAAACTCACCTCAACGCATCAATGGGTTTTTAATTCATTAATTGGATCCAGCAGTCATGTGGAAGCAGGTGGACTACACAGCTGTACTGGGCCAAGAAACAGGAAGTACAGGAAATGCCTGATGAACTTACACAACAACCCACAGGAAAGCAAAAAATCACACTTCCAAGTCTCAACTGTTTCTCTTAGGGGGCTGTAAGATTTAACAAAGGAGATTTAATGATACAGCTCACATAAAAATCTTTAACTCATCATCGTTTTGTTATAAACCTGTTTGAATTTCTTTGACTGAAAATCTCCATTGACTTAAAATGACAAGGAAAACAATGACAAAATCTTCATTTTGGGTCACTAACTATCTACTTTTCATGACCCAATCAAGTCCATAAGATAAAATGCAGATCTACATGCTGTTGTATTTCTGAATGCCTTACAGTAAAACCGGTTGCGATTGCTGGTTTTTATAAGGTTTTCTTCAATATGTCTTCAGCAAAAGCCCTCAGTGACCTCAGCAATGTCACAAACAGCGCTAAGATTTCCCAACATACCACAATCTTTATCCAAAGGCAAATATTCCAACATCGCAAACATTTCCCATCAAATTGCACATTTTTCACATTAATTTTATAGCCTAATATTTTTACAGCATGTCAACAGTTGTCTCATCCGCGTCTATTTTTATGCGTTTGAAAAACTTTTGAAGGAAAACCAGACAACAACATCTCCTAAACTATGAGTGGCTAACCTCTGAGCGATAACACTGCCCTCTGGGAAGTATTTTTTTTTCTAAAAAACTGCCCTGTTAAAGTCACTGTCGTAAAATCAACCGAATCCCATAAGGAACTGTGTAGAAAAAGGAAACATGAGTAAACAAATTAGGAACATCTTAAATGTATCACTCTGACTGGCTGGTATGACTGAACAGACCCCAAAATAGACAGTCTGTCCAAAATCTCTCCAGACCTTTTGGGTTGTTCCGTGTCAGAGTGAGAATAAAAGCATGGTTTTATTTATTCGCTCATTTACAGACACCAGATACCCAGGAGGGCCGTGAAGAGAGATGCCAAACTTTTACTGCACTTCATAAACAGCAACACATTTACGGCGTACAGCTTTAAATACAGCACAAGATGCTACATTAAGTCACATATGTTGGGTTCTCAACCCACTGAAAGTAAACCTTCTGGACAGCACTGAGCTTAAATTGAACTCCAACAGAGACTTCTGAGGTCTCCTGTTTCTCACACTCCTCTCCCTGCTCTTATCTCATCTTGCATCTGAGTCCTTTAACATTTTCAGAAAAGATAAAATACAAACTGTGCTTGGTTTTGCCAAAACACCAACATGTGCAATCAAATCTGAGATATTATTGCAAAATAAAATCCATAAAAATACATTCTTTTCATCCCAGTAATTTAAGCATAAGAAGCAAATTTCACACGTCCTGTAAATCCAGTCAGTGCGGCACCAGCTAATGAAATACTGAAAAACACACAATAGATTGACTCTGTTAAAAACTATTTATTTAAAAACTTAGATTTTTTTATTGACTCTGGAAAGTCTGTTCCACTCATGTCTTAAATGACCTTTTGGTATATTTCCATTTTCAGAAAGCATTCACACCTACAATTAACTTTGATTAATTATAGCCTGTCATGTTATTTAAAAAATTATTTGGAAATAGTAATTACCCAAGTATAATTACTTGGCAACCCTAATAAACTCAAAAATTATATTCTTCTCAGACAAAATTACCTGCTCTATGCCACCTACTGTACATTCAATTTACAATTTTATAACACTGCATATCAGCAACTAAGCTCATTGGTCAATTTCATTTCTCCAAAAAGACATATTGGAGACACATTTGAGTTGAGCGCAAGTTGAGCCCAAACTGAGAACTCCATTGTGTTTATGCCAAATAAGCAACCTCAAAGAAAAGAAGCGTCCTTAGAGAAGGTAAGAACGAGGGGATGTAGAATGTGCTGAAAGGAAAGAATGCAAAACCCAACAACAGGCCCATGGAGTCTATTCTGGCCAACTGTCATTCCGGGCACCGGTGTAACATCAGTCAGGGCAAACAACACTGTTTAAAGTCATTACCTTCAGACTGCAAATCCCATGTTCTTCATCTGCTTTATTCCATCTGGACCAAAACCAGCTGGACAGGCAACTGCTAGCATCATTTATCAATCGTCTACTCTGCTAAGAAGGAAGTCGTGTGGTTGACTTGGAATCTGACTGGCTTGTGCTCAGGGAACAGCGTTATCAGAAAAAAACAACTGTGAGAAACAACATTAAAAACTGTAATAGAAAAGAAACCATGTTTCTGAAACGAAACGAGGCCAGACGCGAGACAAGCCTGAGATGCGATATGAGAGATAAAAATGTGTGAGAAAATTGTACAGTGGTAAATTCAAACTGTCAAGTGAGGTGCTGGCCAAGTGTGGTGACGCATACTTGAAATCTGTCATCTGCATTTAACCCTAGTTAGTGCACACACCCAGAGCAATATAGTTAGTGCACACACACACATGGAGCAATCTAGTTAGTGCACACACCCAGAGCAGTGGGCAGCACTGCAGCACTCAGGGAGCAATTGGGTGTAAAGTGTCTTGCTTAAGGGCAACTCAGTTGTTTTCTGCCGAGACTAAGAATTGCACTAGTGACCTTCTGGTCTCTAACTAGTATGCCACAACTGCCCCCCATGTTCATATTATCTGCAAACAAAAAGCAGACTTTGCTTATGAAACACTATAAAATGGATCATATAATACGGTTTGGGATGTAAACTAGACAGATAAATGCTCAAAATCTTAAGAACAGAATGAAAACATTTAATCAGCCCAGATTGTCCGCATTCAGCTGTTTTCAACACTGTCTGTCTTTTGCCTGCAAACAACCTGCAAACAACTGTGCTTTTAATGTAGTCATGTGATTGTCAAACAACTAGATATTCAGATAATGCTTGACTGTGCACACGGCAAAAAACAGCTTTAAGTTCTAAAATTTATCTTGACTAAGATTTGACTAACACTGCAAAATCATAAAATCACAGGGGGAATGAACAAACCACCTAGCAACCACCCAGAACACCCTAGAAACCACATAGCGATGTGCTAATAAACACCTTAGCAACCACCAAACTGTCCAACCTATAACAAGCCCTCACGCCACTATAGCTGCGAGTTTCCTACAAGCACTAAACGCACAGTCTTTAAAATAAGGAGTAAAGTCATTATATAATTCTTGTTCTGGGAGCGTTCCGCCACATCCAAGCATGACATAAACAAGGAGAGGATCAGGGGTTGAGCTGCGGGTTTGTATATGCGAGAATTCTGCAGGACAATCCGTCATAATGGCATCATATTTAGAGCGATAAAGTAAACCAGAGGCCAGCTCTACATCAGGGTAATAGTTAAGCGTCAAGTGGAAGCAATTGCAGTACGGTAGTTGTTTGGTTACATATGGCAGCTATGCATTATATACACACAGGCAAGTCAAGCACAGGTGGCATTTATATAGCTAGCAAGGATACTGCAAACTGTGATATATATACACCAGCTATTATATTTCAACTATGAGATTCTCTGATGTCATTTTTTCTGTTAATTGTTCAAAAGATTCTAGGGTGTATTTACAAGCACAATTCGATCTGTGTGTTACAGGAAACAGATGGACAAAAGTGTAAAGGGACTGCAGTTAGTTGTCACGCTTTGTACTCCAGTAAATAATTCTCAGTGCAAGTTTATTTTTTAAGCTAATTTCTGCACATATGAACAAAGTCTTGCAAGCTATTGAACACTTCAAACATTGCAGCCAGGATAAACAAGCAACACACAGAACACACGTTGACAACATGCCCCAACCACAATACTCACACTGTTTAGATAACTGGTGATAATTGAACCCAACATTATACAACCTTTTGTGAGCTTTTCAACAAAATGTAAACAACAAAATAAATACAGAACGCTAAGCAATTTATAAAACAATAAAGTAAAGGGTAACAAACATGATTATCAAAGATACAGTAAGATATATAATTCATGCTTTTTACAAGTTATCATTACATACATTCCCTGACAGCTGAACACATGACCTTAGCATTACTAGCACTAACACAAATGCAACACAAAAGCTTCACAAGAACAGCATACAAACACTTTTAAAAGCTACACATACTCAGTTTTACAACACTTAAGTACAGCCCAAACTACCCCAAATGATATTAAAGCACAGAAATAAAGCACAAGTCACTTGAACATAAAGCACTTGAACTTTCTGTCAGTCCTTTTTGTTTTAACTCAGCATGCAACAGAGGAATTTTCACATTATAAGCGCTGTTTACATTTACAGACAAACCGCTGACATCACCGGAAAGCAGCGTTATGAACACAACATGAACTCTTCAGATCAATGGGAAACAGTCTCTCCTTTGGTCATTTACTTTGAATGGGTATTTGTGGTTTTCTTTAGCGTGTTTGATGAGATGTTTACATGCTCATTTGCACTTGAGGCTGTTCCTGATTTTGATGTCTAGCTCTGAATCATTGGACATCATGGATTGATTACTAGAACGCTGACAGTGACGTTTAATGTTATTCTCTAACTCAGCATTGTTGCTTTTGTCTAGTTGGGCAACACCTAATAACCACATAAGCTGTCCTTTTTAAGACACAGCTGTGCAGATTCGACTAGTTTCAAATTTCATTTGAGCTAGTTAACACCTTTAGGATTTTTGAGTACTAATGCACAACACTTACGTGATACACGCACATCCAGCCTTCACTTGGCGGCCATCTAGGTGGTACCCCCAGCTGTTATTTCCAGTCATTTAAATACTGCTTCTATTGAGTTAAATAGGGAAAGACCAAAATTGCTTTCAAAGTTTACGTTTCAGTAACAGATGCCAAATCAGCAATAAAATCTGTCTAAATTATATTTTATAAACGTTGTTTCTTTAAAGAAACTGGAAACTATGGAGTCAAAATTGCACTTTGTGGTTTTTAGCTAATCGTGTTTAGGCTGGTTAGTTGACTCGGCGGCCATCTTGGTTACACCCAGGCAGCTGTTTCCTATGTAGACAACAGTTCAATTTATTCCAAATCAGCAGTAAAATCTAACATTGTTATTGTGTGTGTGTGTGTGTGTGTGTTTTAATCAAATCTTACTTGAATTATTTTTAAAGTTGCCTTTGCTACAGCACATGCATTTTTTAACAACAAAAAATGAAACTAAAACTTGTGCCTTTATTCATTCAAATCCAACAATAATTCCTGATCCAAATGTTTTCATGACTAGCATTAGCATGTAGCAAGCAAACCATGCCAGAAGGGCCTTTGCTAATAATGTCTACAGAACAGCCAAACCCAGACCACTCAGTACCAGACCAGACAATGGCTTTGCCAATAAGCCTATTGGCTCTTTTAATCATGAGGCAAGGCTTCCTTTCCCATATCCACCACATTGCTAGTCAATCTCTTTCATTAGATTTTTAACTTGTGGCCTGCCTTTCATTACAGTCATCTTGAAAGAAAAGTACCTGTTAACAAATGAAAAATGTATGTTCTTGTGTAGTGATCAAGGGCTTTATTTACATCTATACACATGCTCCAACCTCAG
The DNA here is from genome assembly GCA_036877545.1 of Yasuhikotakia modesta. NCBI lineage: Eukaryota > Metazoa > Chordata > Actinopteri > Cypriniformes > Botiidae > Yasuhikotakia > Yasuhikotakia modesta. Next base: position 9,018 of record JBAJNP010000619.1, on the reverse strand, counting down.
CAAAAACACAACAAAAACAATAATTACCACATTTTGTAGCATGTGTGTGTGTGTGTGCAGTGCCATCTGTGTGTTTAACAAATAATGGACTCTAGTTGAAAGCGTCTTTAACTGCATCTGTCTTGCATCAGCACACTTAAGCAGTTTTGCAGAGCACCGGCGCAGAATGCTGGAGCTGGTTTCAATATTCTCTCTCCTCTCCAGGTCCCTCGATCTCACAGACACGTGCCACCAACCCTCATCTCTGCAGTCACCTTACATCCTCACAAACTATAAATGAGGTCTTATTTGTTTCTCCTGAACACAGAAATTATGAATTAGTAGAGACCGGAGATTCTGCTTTTCAGATTTTAGTCCTAAGAAAAAAATCCCAGTATCTGTTTTTTTTTTCTAGAAAGATCTAAACATTTTTTTGTTGTTGCCAAAGTTTGCAGTCAAAAGTCAGAAATGTCAAAAATGTTAAAATAGATAAATTAAAAATATATTGAATAAAAATCACAACAAAAACATGATGCTTTAGTCATGAGTATTTAATATGTTTCCAGGCTATTTCTAGATATGATTTACTTTGTTTTCCCAAACAAAGCAGTTAGAATCAATTGGATGAGGCCTGAATTAAGTTTGTGTGTATAAAAATATAGACTGAGGTGCTGTTAAAGATTAAAGATAATATAGTTTATATGTTAAAAAGCTGGACTTACAATGACATATATTTGAACAGAATAACAGGGCATGTCAATCTCTGTGAGCTATAAGCAAGCCTTGTTTACAATGTCTGTTTTCGACAGTGCAAGATTAAAGGTGTGGTGGGCAATTTCAGAGAGGTTTTGCAATAGCTCCCTTCAGAACGCTCTACAAAGCCATGCTTCCTCCAAAACACACAAACAGCCTGAAGATGAAAGATTGCTGAAACATTTCCGATAACTTAGCTGAGATATCTTCTAAGTTTCTGAACCATGTATGAATCTCTAACGTTTCCACACTGTATCACACATCCACTTTCATTGTATGGAAAAGAGCATTCTTCTGAATATCCTCTTTTGCATTTCACGGAAACAAGAAGTCACACAGGTTTGGAGCATCATGAGGGTGATAAAATTCTGACCGTTTTATTTTTTGTTGACCTGTCTCTTTAAATAAAACACTTCCCAGCACTTAACAACATAATGACTTGTTACACTGACCCTTTTAATTTATTGATAAAACACGTTCTATATACCAAACAGACATATGTAAGCCATACATGAAGTAGAACATGCGCACATATTTTCCCAATTTGTTCATGACAGAGTGCAGTATAAAGACAAATTTGTTCTTTCCTGAGATCAACAAACAGGTCAAATAGTTCAGAAATCTGTATCTAATTCCAGTGTGGACATGGCTGTGTGGGCGTTTAAATCTGAGGATATCTCTGTTACTGTAAACATCATAAATAGACAGTGTGTATATTCAGTACAGCTTTAATGAAACCTCAAATCTTAACTTTTCTTTACAGAATTTTTCTTTTGTAAATATTTTGCTTATTAGTAAACAGTCATTTGTTATAAAACTTCTGCACATCTATGGATTTTTCAGCCCCACAAGCGGGTCAAATGCATGTCGGTTTAAAACACACAATTTTGGAAATGGCCATCAATCTACCCTTGTGATCTTTAAAGTGTAGGACTTCCCGAGGGGGAGACAAATATTACTTGGAGGGAGCATGATTTTAATTTTTATTTTATATCCGTATTTACATTCAGATTTGCTTGAAGAGAAGCAATAAAATTTAATCTGTTTCTGTATTTTCACCCTCTTCTGCTTTATCTTCTACTAGTTGTGGTGTGGAGAGCACAAGCGTCTCACACATTTGATCTGAACGATGCAGAGGAAATATTAATAGCTGCAAAAAATTACCCTACTGTTTGACTCTAGAACATTTGGAATGTAGCACATGGACAACTTATGAAGTGAAAGTGACATGTTTTTGTCAGATATGGTAACGCATACTGTACCTGAAACATGAGCTCTGCATTTAACCCACACGCATGCACACAGCAGTGAGCAGCTATCACTGCAGCGCCCAGAGCACTTCAGCTCTGAAGTTTTATCACTTCAGAGCACTTTACTTTTGTAAATTTGTATTGAATAAAAATGTACATAAAAATGTTTACAATAGCCTCACAAAGTTTACAAAGGGCTTATTTTAAATGAAACATGCAAATAAAAAAGTGAAAACTAAAGAATTAATTAAGAAAAATAATTAATGATTAGAAAATGTTATATTAAAATGTTGGGGGTGGGGGCACTTTTTTTACCCTTAATGGATTTACTCAAAAGTCATTCTAGATCATAAGGGTCCGTGGCCAAACATTTGAAGTACGCAGGAGCTGTGCGTCAATTGGAATGAATCAATAAAAGGATTTACTGAATGTGACCTTTTGCGTTTTGCTGTGTGACGTTAGAGAATCAACTATTTGTTCCTGTTCCAATTTCAACCCAGCTTCTAAGTGCTAACAGAACTCCAGACCAATTTCCCACCAAACTCACCTTTTTTTCCCCCATTTTGCTATTTCTTCCCTCACAAACATCCTCAGGTGTGGACGCTACCTCACATTTCAGTCCTCCAAACAGTTTAATCACCTTCCATTCAGACCTCGTTAGAAACAGCTTTCCAATGCCACTGCAATCACATTAGCCTTAAAATGTGCTATGTTAGCCAAACCATCATGTACATTTGGTACCAGCAACATTATTTACCCACGTTMCMCMYGAACTTCATTGGATGCTGTGGGAACTATTGAAACTCTATTGAAACTCTTACAGATATCTGATCCATGTTGTGCACAAAAATGGCAAGTGCTGAAATCTCTATCTTATTGGCTTGGCTCCGTACAATTTTTAAATTCAGGATGCACTGACTTTTATAAATCTGCAGGGAAATTAAGTTGTGTTTATAAGGGTTTTGATATTTGGAATGATATGTCCCTGCGGAACAGACCAGCTTAGACCAACATTAATATCTTGGTCCAGACTGGTTAATGTTGTTTAATGTTCTGCAGACACCTGACTAATCCCTAATGCTCAGATGTTTAACCTTGTTTAATGATGTTGTTTTTTTTTACTTTTTCCTCTTTCTCGGAACTATTCCTACTTGTAAATGTGGCTTTGTAGACTAGACTTGTTGACTCGTATGGGAAAATGTTAATTGCTCTCTCTCTCTCTCTCTCTTTCTCTCTTCTCTTCAAGCTGCTTTGAGTAAAAACGTCTGCTAAATAAATACATGTAAATTAATGTAATATAGTGTTGGTCACTTAGCTGATGCTGGTCAACCCACAAAAGGTTGCATTGATTGATTGATGTTATGGGAATTTCATTTTTGGACAACCTTTTCGTTTAAGGTCTTTGTCAGGAAGGGATACCAATATACAAATACAAATATATATATATATAGGCATGTCCACACTTTATAGTTCCATCTGGTTCATATATATATACATAGTGTGTGTATATACACTGTTTATACATTCAGTATGAACCAGATGGAACTACAAAGTGTGGACATGCCCAGGACATTCAGAAACCCTTTGTCCAAGGAGTGCACTGAAATGTCTGGTATGCAGCGAGGTATTACTGTCCATCCTGGCATCTGTTACTCCACAATCTGCTTGTGAAATGTACCAGTGTGTAACACGATCGTCTTTTTAGCATACCTTTCACTGCAACTGATGAAGGATGAAGCGCATGCCGTCGGGACCCAAATTATGTTCTTTGTACAAAAACAACCATTGTGTGATATTTACAACCGTCCTTCATGTAGTTTTAAAACTAACATGCTTATCGGGTTAAGTGAAAAAAGCCTTCGCTTTCCGCAAAGTCATGTTGTAAATACTTCAACATTTATGATTTGGTATGACATTTTTTGTCCAGACCATAATTTTGTGATCTTTCACACAGCTAAGCTAGCTAAGTTCCCACTTTTTGTAACATGTAACACTGAACAGGTATCACTCGTAATTTTTACTTGAACACTTTAAATGCCTTTAAACCAGGTGATAATGAAGTTTGGAGTGACAACCAATGGGTCTGTCCCAGCATTTGGTAAGTGTGTGTGTGTGTGTGTGTGTGTACATTTACATTCATTCATTTGGCAGATGCTTTTATCCAAAGCAAAGTATGGTGAACTCAATGTATTTGATTTTTTATTAGTACTTGGGTTGAACCCACAACCTATGTGTTGCTAACATAATGGTCTACCAATTGAGTTACAGGAATGCTAGTGCTGTTTTATGACAATTGTAAACTCACCTGTTGACCTTCTGATATCCATTAAGCATGTTATCTGTTTATTCTACTTGAGTAAAGAGCTGTTCGCCTCAAGGGAACTAAGTAATTGGCCGTCAAGCACTCAGAATATAGCATTACAGCATGTGTTACCTATTTTTCAGATGTAAATGTATTAAACCACAGCTAAACCTGTATTATACATGGACTTCACAATTTTACATGCTTCTAAGTTTAAGGGTTCGGATTATTCCCAGACTGAATTTTTCAACAGTATAATTTTCTTTAAAAACATTCTTTACTCTTGTAATTTAAAACTTTCTTTCTAGTCCCAACAAAACTTTTGTTCAAATGAAGCTGCAATTGTGGCTCACTTTAGAATTCACACAGATATGAAAAATAATTCTCTACATCGACACACTGGGCAAAGCTGGCAGTTCTACATAATTCTTGACCCTGGTTCTATTAAAGGTGTTTTTAACGGTGTATGTGGTACAATATAGCAAAGACAGTTTTGTGGTCCTGTCACAATAGCTGTTTTTCCACCCTCAGGTCAAACTAATGCTGACTAACAGCCTCATTCTGCACCGCTGTGGCCCAGCTGGTACGGATACCGTTTCATTTTCTACCGTGCAGCTGATAATGGGGCTCATTGGAATGCGTTAGCCGTTGCTTTGCTAATGCAAGTGTCAATAGAAGGTATGAGACGTAAATAGAATTCGCATTATAAAGGATGATCAGATATTTCTGTTTGTATGACTATTCTTCCTGGTCTTTATTTGTTAAATAACAGAAAGGCACAACTTGTGTTTTCCTCACTCAAATAGTGTCCTTAGCTACTAAAGACAGTAGAATTACTGGCACAATTCAGCATTATTAGCAAGCCGTGCCAAAAATTCTGGGCTGAAGTGTTGTGCTAAATCGAGCTCAGGTGAAAATACAACCATAATCTTTCCTTACTGCTCTTAGAACCATTCGGCTCAATGGTGGAAATGCGATTAATGTAACACTGAACAATGTGAAGTCCAGCAGATTTTGGTAAATGGTAAATGAAACAAGAAGTGGAAAATGGTAAAGCTAGAAATTGAATATTTTGTGATTTTTTTGTGCATGCATCATTACAGAAAACAGTTAAACAGGTGATGATGTTTTTTGTTTTTTACAACCTAAGCTAACGGAATTTGTTACAGTGCCCCATATAAATAGTGTACTGTACCTACTTGTAATACACAGATACTGTAAAATACTTTCTTCAGGTGTGATTACTGGAGGGATTATGGAGGATCAGGCAAGCTGACTGTCTTCTTAGATTGTAGACCATGCCTGTCTCGCACTCAGTCTCAGTTCTCTTACATAAGTTCACATACTGATTGGCCTTACAGAGCTCTGAGGCAAAAAGTCTCCATTTGGAAAATGCACAAATACAGTTCTTACTGATTTGAAAGTATTTCATGTGATTTATTACCTTGATGTAATTCTCTTCACAACATGCCTTCAGGTACATTACGTTAAAGATGAATCAATTGACAAAAAACAGAAGTTTCACAGTGATGGATTAGATAAGATGTTTCTGGACTGGTAGGTTAGTGACTGGTATGGTGTGCATTAAAGACTTAATAGACAGGGTTCGAAGGGCTAAGTCTCATTTCCTCTTGTTTTTCAGAGCTGGATGCAAAATCTTTCTTTAAATCTGTTACTCTTTATGTCTTTTTTATATTATATTAATTTACTTCCTAAACAAATATGAATCCTGAATCAGTTTAAACCTTCAAATTATTTTAGGTCATGGGACAAAATCTACGAGTTCTACAGTAAATCCCGGCAAAGCTGAACAAAAATACCCTCAAATCACAATGTAACATGAGTTCTCGCTCCTTTTTGGAGGAAATCTCATAAATTTCCATGAGAAACAAGGAGATGTGCCTTTTCTATTTCCAGTGAAGCTGTTTACTGTAATTTATTGCATTCTGAGATGTTGAAAAGGTTTTGTGACTACAGACATTGAAAGCGGAGCAGCCCTCACACATGATGGGAAACATGAAACAGGTTTGGCAACAGTTTACGAGCACATTTCAACAAAATAAAGCCAGACTGAGAAAAATGGGGTCAAGTATCCCAAGTGGGACATCATTATGAGGTGACTTGTCCATACAATTTACCCTTTTTCCTAAATTTTCTGTTCTTCCTTCACAAGGTCTTATCAATATTGTCAAAAGCAGTTCTTTCATTTCATTCATCACCACCTTTATCATTTTGGTACAAGGAACAACCCAAAACCAGCGAGAAAACTGCCAATTTCTACACTGCACCTAATCATTTAGCTTTTTTATATTTTTGTTGCTTGGCTTGTCTATAATACTAGTGGAACATGTTAACAAGGAATTTAACTATCATGTCATTTTAAACCTGTTTAACTTTTGAACCCATTTGGCAAAAAAAGTGAAGGAAAACAGTGTAAAAAATTATAAAAGCACTGACTTTTATAAATGTGGGTGAAAAATTATATTTAATTTTTTGAATTATTTTTTCTTAATGTTTTATTAATTAAAAATGTATGAGTAACCAACCACCTAGCAACACCCTACCAACCAGTCAAAGCACCCAGGCAACCACATTGCAAACAGCATTTGGAACCCTTCAGTAACCGCATAGCAACACCTTGGCAACCACCCTAAATTTGTGGCAGCTTGTTTGGTACATGCAGTCCCACTTTTTTTCCTAACTATCTTCAAAATTGCAAACTGCTTTTTTTACTGATTCTCAGACACCGTCCACCACACTGCTGTCTAAATAACAGCTCCACAGCAAACGCCTGCTAATTACCTCCCTTAGCTCCTCACACCCAAGAACCAACCCACTGATTAACTCTCGCTCAGTCGTTTACAGGCAGGAAAGAGCGACTGGAGGCTAAGAAAAAGTTCAGCGATAAGTGATTTGACCCAGATCAGGATCCTCAGGGGAAGACCCTGCGTGCCTGTCTGCCTATAACAAAAGAGAGCGTGTAAGAAACGCCGGTCTCTCACAAAACCCAGTCAGAGAAATCACAAATATTTGTCCTACAAGACAATCCAATAATAATAATTTAATCAGTGCAGCGTACGGCTGGCAGCACAGCGGCTACAACGCAAAACACTCTCAAACATGCTAATCCCCTGACGTGACCTTTTGGCAACCGGGCGTTTGGCGTGAAGGGGTTTTAAAATTATGAAATGTTTTATGTGAAGCGTGACCCCCACAGCCATATCTGGCATTATCACGTTCGGATCTATAGCCCAGATTGGGGAAAAGAAAATTAAACACAGCTTTGCCTAGTCTGGTCAAATTTGAAGCTCAAAGAAATAAGTTAAGAAGAAAGTTCTTACCGGATCCATCAGGAATATTTTTCCCATGGAATGGGAACATGTTGTTCCAAACAGACGTGATACCAGAACGCCCACTGGAGGGTTCTATAGCAGCTGCCATATTTAATTGAAATGTTCATTCTAATGTCCCCACATTCCCAAACACCATGAAATAAAGTTAAAGCCAGAATTGTGCCTAATTCTGTAATGCTGCCTTTACAATAATGTTGCAAAAATATTTGGTATTTTTTGTATTTGTATGTATATTGAGGTGGACTGCAATTATGCTAATATTTCGATGCATACATTTGTGAAAAAAACACAAATGGCAACAACAAAATGCTTTTCAAATTTTAACAAACAGCCCTGATTCCACAAATTTAAAATTGCAGAACAGAAAGATAGACCGCAAGCCAACATCAATACATTTCATTTCAAATTTTGAAACAAATTATTACCGAATCCCTCTAAGAGTGAATTTGCCAATATCTGTTTCATCTCAGCAAGGCGACCGGTTTTATTGCACTTCATAGCTAATTAGTTCAAATCAAAGACTCTTAAAAGACTAAGATTCTTGGAGCGTCTCACCTGCACCGTTGCCAGTTTGACAGAAGTACAGCAGGAGTACCTGTTTTCTTCCAGCCCTTGTGTAAAACTGTACTTATCTGCCTCATTGGCAGAAAACATTGCAAAGATCTGGACAGAGTCCAACCACTCTGCTACTTCATTTGGTTTTATGTAGAGGATTTAAGGACCCTTGGAACAGAAGAAATCTTGGGACAAGATCAGTCACCAGCCTACCGCTGTTTATTTACATGGCACTGGACAAATCCAAGACATCAGGGGTGCGTTATTAAATGATTGAGTCAAGAGAGAAATGACTGAAGCTACAGACTACAGGAGTCATGTCACGTGTTTTTGTATCATTTTATTTTTTGCCCTGAGGTCGGCTAATAATGATAAACAAGAATTTTGTGTGTGCCAAAAGCAGACATCATTTATTTTGATCATTTTCCACACTCTAAATGACCCCCAGCTGTTTGGGTTTTTTTGGTGAAATGCCTTTAAGACATTGACATAAACGCCCTAACAGTGTCCACCTGTTGAAACATATAGCATAACAGTTTCTGATCACAATGCCAGACCAGCAGTCTCACAATAAAAGTTAGGGCAGAGTTTATAGGCTAAAGGAGGACAGGGTTAGTAAGGGATATGGTTGAAGTTATAGGCTTGTCTGTGTGGGAGGGGGTGTTTAGGGACTCTAAGCCCCGCCCTATCTTCGGTCCTAGGGCTGCTGGCCTGGTTCTGCAGTCACTAATTTCTTGTCCCCCACGTTTAATGTATTCATCAGTTGGATGTGAAAATTGAGAAAGTCTACAGCAAGTTTTTGCAATGAATTTAAAAAACATTACTA